>JAQQSV010009035.1:0-13622 GCA_028646515.1 Pseudochirops corinnae | reverse complement strand
AATATAAATATAACATTTATATATGCATACACACACATATACTTCCCCAAATCACCACTTTAGGTCTGAAGCTCCCACCAGTGTGCCTTCATTTGCACAAAACTGAAATATAATATTACAGATACTCATGAGTTAAAGTAAATGTAGAAATGATAAATATATATCAATTGACACATAAACATGGGTCACCCTTTCCCATGAACACACTCAGCAATACTTAGATAAATCTGTCAAGGAAATACATGAATAAGGAAACCTTTTGTGCTTGAGGGTAATTCACAGCTCTAGAGCTGTGCATTTCTGTGTCCTCTTTCTCTCCTAGAATCTTTCCATAAATGATGAGCATAGCTTCCTTGTTGAACAGATGTTTCCACAGCTAAGTTGGGTTAATCCATACTGTGCTTGATTAACACCTCACTGGGCACAGTGTCTTTGCCAAACTAGTTAATTCATTGAGTGAGTTCTGTGATTCTTTGCTTCCAAACTATTCTCCTGCTTAGCTTATATTTAGTAACCAAATTCTGTTAGCTTTCTATGATAATATAAATTACCTGTCTCATAACCACAGAAGAGTTCTGACGTTCATGTTTTCCCAGTAATTATCCTAAAAGTTCTCCAATTCTTTACATATAACTCATTGAAATATACTGTGTTTTTCATTCATGCCAGTATTCTATAACTCATTCCACTAAAAAATAAGCAACTACTGTTTAAGTATTCTGAGTCAGACTTAACTTCAGTAAGTCTGTTCCTCTTAGAACTCTAAGCACACCTATGCCTCAGATAAGTGAACTGTGGAGTCAGACTAACTCAGCAACTGCTCTTTTAAAGAAACAGATATGCCCCAGACAAGTGAACTATCACTCTCTTGCACTTATATAAACTTCTAACTAGCCTTTGATAATCCTTCTGCCTTCTTTCTCTATTGTTAAAGATTTGAACTAAAGGCAATGTTGCTTCATCTCTCTGTTCTTTCACTAGTTTATGTTAAAAAAAAAAGTCTGCTTCCTTTACCTCTAGCCTAGATGTGACCAAATATTTTAAAATTATATCAGTCACAGTTTTTTTTTTTTGCCATATTTTTAGAATTAAGAAAATCTCTGTAAATTTTAATAGGATGGACCCACAGATGGTACAAAAGGTATCCAGTTAGAATAGTTGAACAGCAGTATAACTTTGAAGATCATCTTTTAAGATTAGAAAAATACTTGACTACTCTACCCTCTACATTATATTATCGAACATTATTATAGTTCATTAAAAGAAAAATCCTGGAAAAATTCCTGTCCTTCATGGTTTGCCACAATCAAGAGGAGAGGGCAAGTTATCTATGGAGGAGGAAGATGGTAGTTATTGACAACCTTCGTTCTTCTTTGAGGTAAACAATAATCTGCCTAAAAAGCAAGATTCCAGACTGGTGTTTCTAACACCAGGTGTGCACCATAGACCTGAGTTCACTATTGTCAAGAAGGACAGCAAAAAAGCCATAGAAGACTTCTTTCTGACACAGCATTATTATTCTGGAAAGTCTGATTAACAAAGTCATTACTCCCATGAATCTATGTTTACATTTTCTTGTTTTGTGTATGCCTTTAGTAAGTGGGTTGTATTAAAAGTTCTGGCCCTCTTAAGACACAGTGTTACCAGAGACCTTGGGCAATAGTGACATTATCCCAATGTCATTCTTGATAATAGACCTTATCTCATGGTCCAATCCAGAGGTCACAGTATACCAACACTGTGCTTTACATTAATGAGAAGAGAGTTTTATGTCTTGAGGTTATCCATTTCTTTTGCAAGTTAAAGTTATGATTATAGAAATCCAATCTATCTGAGACATAAATGTAATTTTCAGTAGGCATCCCATCATCCTAAGTCAGTTGAATACAAGCTCCATGAGGACAGTGACTATATTTTATCTCAATAGAGCCAAAGCCTAATACAGTATATTATCCCTGTATGCAGTGTTATCAATGCTTTTGGTATCCTCAATCCATCAAGAAGCATTCATTAAGTGTTTAATATATGTGGGGCACTGTGATAAGCTCTGAAGGTAGAAGAAGGGCAAAAAATATTGTACCTGCTCTTAAGGAACTCATATTCTAATGGGGAAGGCTACCTGCAAACAACTATGTACACCCTAATTTCAGAGGGAAGGCGTAAGCAATGTGTTGTGTGTGGGGTGTGTGTGTGTGTGTGTGTGTGTGTGTGTGTGTATGTTTAAACCTCTTCCAGAAGTGGGGATTTGAGTTGAATCTTGAAGGAAACCAGTAAAGCCAGGAGGCAAAAGTTAGAATTCCAGACATGGGGCAGACAGCCATTGAGATAGGATGGAGTCAGGAGATGAGATATCATGTGTGAGTAATAGCAATAAATCCAGTGTTGTTGGATCATAGAGGAGGTGAAGGGAAGATAAATGTAAGAAGATTAGAAAAGTAGGGAGAAGCCAAATTATCAAGGGATTTGCAAATCAAACAGAAGATTTTATCTTTGATCTTGTGGGTGATAGGGAGACATTGGAGTATGCCAAATGACCCTAGATCCCTAACTAGACTCTCTAATAGTCAATGACATGGGATTCTCTAATGCTATTTTCCCTAAATTTCCCCAACTGTTAACCTCAACTAATTAGTTCTCAAATTCCATCTAACTAACATCAATTAGTTTTTATAGAGGTATTTACTTCACAAGTTTAGTAAGAACTGAAGTACACATATCCCTTCCTCATCCAAATCCCCAACACTTGGGGAGGAGGTTCACTCTCCCCTCTACCACTTCAGTCCCTAGAGAGAATGGGCTCAAACTTATCATAAATTTCTAGATAAATCTGTGCATCACATTCACTTGTAAATCCAGCAGGTCCAGTGACTATGTGAGTCTGTAACTCTCTGATTGCTGGGTTGGTCCAGCAGGTTGCTTAGTACTTTACTCCACAACATCTAGTTTTTAAGGAAAGAGAGGAAGATGGTTAGCATGTTCAATAGAGCTCTGGGCCTAGAGTCAGGATGCATACCTATGATCCTTCGTTCACTTTCTATCTTTATACAAATAGCCAGATCATTAGTTTATCTCATAAAGATTGCAGCTTCATAATTGTATTTTTTGGAATATGATGATCTATTATGAGATGGTCATTCAATTGTCTTTCATTCTTACTATATGATCCAACCAAAGTCTTATGAAAGACAGTTTTCTGTTCTTGTAAAAGACAGTTTTCTTACTAAACTGCCAAAAAAAGATTTTTTAGAACTAGAAAAAATAATATCAGTATTCATCTGGAAGAACAAAAGGTCCAGAATATCAAGGAAATTAGTGAAAAGAAATGCTAGGGAAGGTGGCCTAGACATACCAGATCTTAAATTGTATTATAAAGCAGCAATCATCAAAGCCACTTGGTATTGCGTAAGAAATAGAAGGATAGATCAGTGAAATAGGTTAGGTACACAAGACATAGTGGTCAATGATTATAGCAATCTACTGTTGGATAAGCCAAAAGACCCAAGCTTCTGGGATAAGAACTCACTCTTTGAGAAAACTACTGGGAAAACTGAAAAATAGTAAGGCAGAAACTGAGAGATACCGTATACCAGAATAAAGTCCAAATGGGTACATAATCTAGGTATCAAGGGCGATACTATAAGCAAATTAAGGGAGCAAGGAATAGTTTATCTGTCAGATTTATGGAGAATAGAGGAATTTGTGACCAACCAAGAGATAGCCAAAATCATGAAATGTAAAATAAATAATTTTGATTACATTAAATTGAGAAGTTTTTGCACAAACAAAGCCAATGCAACCAAGATTAGGAGGGGAACAGAAAACTGGGAAAGAATTTTTACAACCAGTGTTTCTAGTAAAGGCTTCATTTCTAAAATATATAGAGAAGTGAGTCAAATTTATAAGAATACAAGTCATTCCCCAATTCATAAATGGTCAAAGGATATGAACAGGCAATTTTTAAAGGAAGAAATTAAAGCTATCTACAGTCATATAAAAAATGCTCTAAATCACTATTGATTAGAGAGATACAAATCAAAACAACTCTCATGTACCATATCATACCTATCAGATTGGCTAATATGGTGAAACAAAAAAATTATAAATGTTGGAGAGGATGTGGGAATGTTGGGACACTAATTAATTGTTAATGTAGCTGTGAGCTGATCCAATCATTCTGGAGAGCAATTTGGAACTCTGCCCAAAGGACTATAAAAATGTGCATACCCTTTGACCCAGAAATATCTCTTTTAGGGTATATCCCAAAGAGATCATAAAAATGGGAAAAGGATCCATGTGTACAAAAATATTTATAGGAGGTCTTTTTGTGGTGGCCAAGAACTGGAAATCAAGGGGATACCTATCAACTGAGAAATGGCTAAACAAGTTGTGGCATATGAATACAATGGAATACTATTGTTCTGTAAGAAATGATGAACAGGCAGACTTCAGAGAAACCTGGAAAGATCTATATGAACTGATGCTGAGTGAGGGGAGCAGAACCAGGAGAACATCGTACACAATAACAGCCAGTTAGTGAGGACTGATTTAGATAGACTTAGCCCTTCTCAACAATGCAAGGACCTAAAGCAATTTCAAAGAACACATGATGGAAAATGCCAGTCACATCCAGAGAAAGAACTATGGAGTTGGAATGCAGAATGAAGCAGACCATTTCCTTTTATGTTTTGTTTTGTTTTTGTTTTGTTTTTCTTTTTCATTGTTTTTCCCATTCGTTATAATTCTTCTATGCAACATGACTAATATGTAATTGTGTTTATTTAATAGGAATGTATGTGTAGAACCTATATCAGATTGTAGGCCATCTTGGGGAGGGAAGGGGGAGAGAGGGGAGAAAATTTAAAACTTACGGAAGTGATTGTTGAAAACTAAAAATAAATAATCTAATAAAAATAAAGAAAAAAAACAAAAAAAGAGAAAGGACTTGTATACATGTGACTAAATTAATGTAGTGAGATTATTTGAGCATTTAAATGGTGCTTTAAAATTTTTCTGTTATTCCTTTTTAAAGGGCAATTTAATTAAATATATTTTTAATATCGTTGCTGAGTTGCTTAATGCTTTTCACCATAAACATGCCCAAGTTTGATGCTTTAGTCTATTTGGGAGGCACCTGATATATTGAAGACTTTCAATAAATAGTGATGCTACTAGTAAAAAGAAAAGACAGTTTTCTAACACAAGTGATAAGGTGCATCTATGGCATTGCACATTTGTCATGGCTTTTTTTTCTTTTTTTGCAAATTCATTCTTTTCTTTGACTACCAATTAAGCAAAATTCAGATGTTTAAATAATCATGAGTAAAACTGCAAAGTTCATCTTTTGGGGCTTTCCTTCACTGGTCAATATTTTATAAATGTAGATAAAAAGAATCAAAGAACTTTGGGATCTTCTGATTAATTTTCTCTTCATTTTGTTATTTTACTAGTGTTTATTGTCTGAGGTGTGTGTGTGTATGTGTTTGCATTCTATTACCTCCTCTCCATCTTTAAACTATGTAGATAATTAAATCTAACAAGCATTTATTGTTTGTCCTATGTATGAGGCACATATATTGCATTGTCTATGCAGCGTTGAATTTGTATTCATCTGTCCTATTAGGTTTCCTCTTTAAGACGAGCAGTTCAAATGCTCTTTTCAATTGCTATGACTTTTCTTGAAAATCTGGGCTGGTACTTGTATATAATACTTGTATTTATCTATCCTATCAGATTTCCTCTTTAACATGAGAAGTTCAAATGCCCTTTTCAATTGCTATGGCTTTTCTTAAAAATCTGGCCTGGTACTTTATATATATAATAAGTGATTATCTATGAAGAGACAATGTATGAGAAGTTCACTATCAGCTTCAATGATTCAGTTAAACCAACATTTTTTAAGCACTTGCTACTGTGCTAGACATGGGGAATACAAAGATAGATATGATCCGATCATAATTATATCTTTCTAGTCAAGGTGATAGAATGCACCAACGTGGGCTGTAAATAGCTTTGTGAAGATTATTCCTTTTCACTGAACTCCTTCATTACCATAACTAAAAACAGCTTGTCCTTGATTCTATATCCAGGGTGTATTTTCTAAATGATATCAACAGATGTTAAATGTACTCTATTGACATGCAATATACTTAGTATTGCTAATGATTCCATCAAGTTGGATCCTCTTTTTTTGTAGTTCAAAAATGCCTGCCATGTGGTTACTGAGTCTATCTTGTATTTTTCTTCAAGTATTTTTATTGTTGTTGTAAACACATCCCAGTACCCTAGGTTTTGACTTCTGCTGCTCAGTCAATCTCAAAGGTGACCTACAAAATTAAAAATCTTTGGGTAAATTTTGCTCTCCCCCTCCCCCCACAGACTCCAAGTAACCTCTGAGAAATCTTAGAATATTGTTCATGCATACAGTAGGTGACATCTGAATCTTCATATATGTGGACAAAATATCTCTAGATATTTGAAAAATACCAGCATGTTAGGTGTATGATAGCCTTTTTTTCGCATCAAATTTTACAAAAATAGAATGGTGAAAATTTCCAAATGTTTACAGTTTCCAAAAGTGCAAATTCAACATAAATGACCTACAAATGTTTATCAATAGTCAGAATGACTTCCCCTTATCTCTGCTGAGCCTGAAATTCTCTCCAGGGTCCTAGTATCTCTCTAGGCTTTTATCTCTAGACTCAAACCACAGTGTAGATTGAGCTTTCTTGAGAAATGAACCGAACTTAGATTTTCTAAGTGATACAACCCCCAAATAGGCAGGTGAATCCCTTTATCACACTAGAGAACTATATAAGCATATAGATATGTGGTAAGACCTCAAGATTTTGGATTCTTTGGAGGCAAAATTTCGAACTTCCAAGCAGCTTTGTCACCCTACCACTTCATCATACACACATTCTGGTGAATTTCACTTTCACCCCACAGACTTATTGAGGAATTCCACTTTATGACTTTACCCTAAGGACTTGGACTCCCTTGAAAAGAAAACATGCTGAAGATTGTTAGAGAAACAACCTCTTTTGCCATCAGAGCTACATTGTACAAGTAACTCATGGGAAGAGTGAGTTAAGTCCAGTTCTTTTGTTTCCTCATGCTGTGGTTTTTATTTAATTATTGGTCTTACACCCATGTGGATCATTATGCGTAATTTTCCTCTCCAAATGGTTACTGTGGTATGGTCTTTTCAATCTAGATGAATGGCTCCTCAAACTCTTGAAATTCTAGAAAGGCAACCCTGAAACTAGCACTGTCTAAGAATTAACCCTCATCTCACTAACAGTCTGAGTTCCTGAACTCTCTAGGAAATTTCAACATTCATATAGAGATAGATAAGATTCATGTACTTCTTTCCCTTATGGCTGCCATCTGCCATCTTAAGAGGTAATACCGCTCCCTCTTTAAGGATGAAATCCCAACTTGAGGTTCAGGCTTCAGATATGGGTGAGCTCATGTGCAGTTTCCATATACTTTTGCCCCAACTCAACCATCACTCTACATGACCTCCATGGCTCTTTCTTATTCCTGTTGCTATCAGTATGCCTTCCGAGAAGACAGAAAGGCAAAAATGACCCATCAGGTCTATTGGCTCCCTATTAAATTATAAATCCTACACAAAGAGTTGGCTCCAACCCAGCAGATTAAGACATACAGTTCATTGTCACTCAATCAACAATAGCGCTATATACTCATCAAATTATTTAGGGAACTCTGTTTAGCTGCCTATACATATCTGTGATCAATAGTTGACAATTTCATATTATTGAAATATACAATAGTTGAAAATATTACACCTTTCCATTACTATATGTGTATATATACAGGTATACATACAAATATGTATATCTGTGTCTGTGTGCTTATATGCACCCACAAAGTAAACATAATCCCTTCAATCAATCAATCAATCAATCAGTTATTCAATAAAATTTATTAAGCATCTATTGTATGCCAGGCACTTTGCTAAGTGCTTTAAATAGTTGAAGGTAACTATCCTATTTTAATTTTTTTTTGCAGCTACTATAAAACCATAGAATACATTGATCATTCCTCCATTCCTATTAGGACATGGTTTCTACAACTGTCATTATGCTGGTGTCTTTCACTGATCACTGTCTATTTTATCAATATCACTTTAAAGATGTATGTTTCTCAGAAGTGATCAAAATCCTCTATTACTATCATCACCATCAGAAGATTTTAGAGTTAGAAGAATGTTAGAGGACTTCTACTGTAGCCTTATAGATACAAATATGTTCTGATCAGCATTGACTAGAATGGGGGTTAGGAGGGAGGTTACTACTTCCCTTCCCTTTGACACTATAATTCTGTTCATATAGTAAAAGATTATATTAGCTTTTTTTTTTGTCAGCCTTGTAATACAAAGGTATTTATACCAAGCTTTTAGTTAATTAAAATGCTCAGCTCTTCTTCAAATGAACTGCCAAGTCAGTTCTCCTTCATCCTGAATCAATGTAGTTGATTTAAAAAAAATATAAGTGCAGGACTTTACATTTATTAATTTTAAATTCAATCCTATTAATTTTGACCCATTTCTTTGAACTAAAGCCTCTTAAGTCCTTCATGGGCACATAGGAGGCCCAGTGGATAGAGCACTGGGCCCAGAGTCAGGAAGATCTGAATTGAAATCTAGCTTCAAACCCGTACATATCTATGTGAATGGATAAGTCACTTAACCTTTGTCTCCCTCAGTTTCCTCATCTGTAAAATGAAGTTAATAAATAGCCCCTACCTGCAAAGGTTACTGGGAAGATTAAATCAGATAATACTCGTAAAAGTCCCATACAGTGTTTGCTACATAGTAGACATTTATCTCTTGTTGTATTGAAAACTTTTTGAATACTGATTCTGAAATCTATCATATTAAATAACCTTCCCAGCTTTGTGCCAATCACAGATTTGGTAAGTCATTGATACTTTCATCAAGGATCTTTATGGCTCATACAGTATAATGAAAACCATTTTCACTCATTCATTCAACAAGCTTTAATTAAGCACTTACTATTAATCAGTCGCTATGCTAAGTGCTGAAATAAAAAAGGTAAAGTTACAGTCGTTATCCTGAAGGAGTTCATATTCTAATAGAGAGACAATTTGCAAACAACTATTTACATGAAAGACATATACAAAGTGGACAGAAGCTAAAAGATACTAGCAATGGTGATGGTGGGGTGGTAGCTACAACAAAACTGTGGGGCCAAAATTCATCACATAATGGCTAACCTTCTGCTCTTTGGACAAAAGGAATGCAGCATATTACCAGTCCCATCCTCAGAACCTTTTCTGCTTGGTAAGACTTAGTAGTCTATAGCATGGCACAATTCCACAGCCTTCATGAGACATCAGAAAAGGGTTAGGGGAGAAAGTAATTGATAAACATGTTGAATAGGACAGTACAGAGGATGGAACCTTGAAGCATTTCATTAAAATATTTCTTTCTAATTGAGGTTGTTTTTTTCACCATATACAAACCTACCTAAATGTGGTGTCAACCAGCTCACATTTTTTTCCATCTTTCCCATGAAAATAGAGTGATAGGCTTTTTTCAAATTCCTTACTGCATTAAAAATCTAGCATTTCTGATATTTCTTTAATCTGCTAGTCTAGTAACCCCATACAAAAAAGGAAATTAGATTAATGCAGCATGCCTTGTTCTTAGAGAACCCAACCTGGCTTCTAGTGATCACCACAAATGACCTGTTTCATAAAAGATTCTAGAATTTTTACCCAGGATTAATATACGTTTTACTGGTCTATAGGATACAGGATGGACCTTTCCCCTCAATTTGGAAAGTAAGACCTTTGTTTTATCCAGTCTTGAGGCATCTCTCCTGTTCTCTGTAAATCTTTCAGTATAAATGACAATGATTTCACTGTCACATATATAAATTCTTTTGCTACAATGACGTATGTTATCTTGACCTAGACATTTCCACTTATTTAAATCACTTAGGTGTTATTTTACTATGTATTTCTTTACTTATATTGGGCTTCAAATATCCTCTTTCAAGATATCCTCAACTATTCTGAACTTTAGTCTTTCTGGCATTAATATTATATTATGCTGTGGATACTCTTTTGTATTCATGTTTGCTTATGGGATATTTCTTCTATATTTTTAATATGTCCTTTAGAAAAGCTGATTTCATTGAATAGCCCCCTTTATAACTCAAATTTACTTTTAGGTAACTATAGATTTTCTAGATTCTTCTTCAGTTTCCTTTGTGAGTCTGCTATTAGAATTTCATTAATGAGAGAATCCAGTCCCTCGAGATATTGTTTCTTTTAAAAGATTTTTTTTTTAACTTGCCTCATGATTTTGGGATGGGAAGAAGAGAGAACCCATTTCAGGGGGAAAAAAACATTAAAGAGTAAAAGACCAAGAAATGGTTAAGAAATTCAAGGAGAAACTATAATAAGCATACTTTACCAGCCCAGATCATCGCAAAGAGACAGCAAAAATGGGGCTAGAGACACTAGCAAAAGGGTCCAACTAGAAAAACACATAGGGGAACAGAGTGTAGGGAAGCCTTCCTGTATGCAGACCAGGGGCTAGCCAAAGCAGACTGCAGCTTGCAGTACTGTGTCAGAAGGAGATAAACCTGAAACAAGGTCCAGACCAAGGATCCCTAAAGCTAGGAACAGCTGCATCATTCTGATACGCTTAAAAGCTGCAGTTAAAAGGTTGTAGGACTAGATTTGAGAAGGCACTGATCAAGATGTGCCCTGGATCAGATTGCCCCAGTGCAGAGTGTTTCTAGTAAACTATCTTTGTAAACTTACCGAGGAAGACTTCTCCAACTCAACACTAACCACCTACCTCTGTACTACTCTGCTACAGGCACTGTGTGCTGGCTGGAGCATCTTATAAGATCCTTGAAGGATATATAACACCAATTGCTCAAATCTCAGATATCACAGATAGTATCAAAGAGGGCCTCACCATTACTTCAATAAATGCATAGAGCCAGACCCCACACAAAGTCCTAACTCAGCAAGAAAGACTGGATAACAAATAAATATAAGGAAACATCAATATGATGGCAGTACATATTCTTCAGGTACTAATCTGAATGAGAGGTTAGCTTCATATCACCTACAAAGCTTCAAAGATAACCAGAGATTTGCTATGAGCTTTACTAGAATTCATGGAGGAAATGAAGCAAGAGTTTTTTTTTTTAAATGATAATATACATGAAATAAGACCTTTAGAGGGAAAAAAAATGGGAAATGGAATGAGAGTTCTAGAGGAAATAATTAGAAAGAAAATAAAGAATTTAATATAGGAGGTACAAAATTCTCAAATCAAAGACTACTTAAAATTTAGATCGTACCAGAGAGAAGCAAAATTGAAAGAATAAAAAATAAGTCAGAAAATATAGAGTATCAAAAACAACTGACCTGTAAAAACAAGGAATAGCTAGATAATCTAAGATTCATCATGACTACCTGAAAACATTGAATATAAAAAAGTCTCCACACCACATTTCAATAAATCATAAATAAAACTGTCCAGATGCATTAAAATCAGTAGATAAAATGAGTATAAAAACAATCCATCAGTAACTTTCTAAATAACATGCTCAAATGGAAATTTCTAGGAATATCATAACCCAAATCCAGAGCTTCCAGGTAAAAGAAAAAAGAACTGTAAGCAGCCAGAAAGAAAGAGTTTAACTGAGGAGCCGCTGTTAGAATAACATTAGGCTTAGATGTTACCAATTGTAAAATAAAAGCTTGCAACCAAGAATAACCTACATGGAGAAGCTAAGAACAATATTACAGGGCAAAAAACGTAGACCCCTCATGAAGTAGAGGGCTTTCAAATATTTAAGAATCATGATTATGGTTCAAACAGTTGAGTTAATGCTTTGAATTACAAAAATATGGAGACACAGAAAAGTAAATGTATTTAATAGTTAGAAGGGACTATGGGGCAATAAAATGTCTGTATTCTAATAGAGAAAGGGAAAAAACAAAACAAGTGTCCCTTCAGAAACTTTATGTGCAAAGGTCACAGAGGAAGTAAATATAGTAGGGGCTGATTTGCTATACTTTGATCTGAAGAGAAAAAAAAAAGGAAGGAAAAAAGAATATACTCTGAAAAAAAAAAGAGAAAGGATGTGAAGCTTATTATCTCAAATAATTAGAGATTTTGAGGAGAAGATAATAGGGAGGTATTGGGGGGAGTGGGCTACACATGAAGATCATTGTTATCTGAACCAGACAAAAGAGTGCTAAATATACACATATGCATGAAAATTTGATGTAGAAATGCATTAAACTCAACAGGGAAACAGGAGGGACAAAGAATTAAAAGGGAGAGTAAATTCAGGGAAGGATGAGCCATAAGAAAAAAAAAATTTAAATATTGTCTTTATATTGTAGTTACTGTATAAATTTTTCTCCTGGTTCTTCTCACTTTACTTTGCATCAGTTTTCTGATCAACAAAACGGAACCAACCATAGTTCCAGAGAACTCATGATGAAATAAAAGGAAAGAAAAGCTAAAAATATTTGATTGAGAACTGAGTAAGGGGAAGAAAAGAAGATAGTGAAATGACAATATTTTGTATAATAGCATATCACTAGTACTGAGAGAAGAGAGAAATCGATACTAATGATAAATGTTGAATGGAATTATATCAATTAAAGTATACTCCTTGTTTTCCCTTTTCTTGGCAAATAGTTGTTGGAGGTACATATATAAAAATGCATAAAATGCTGGTATGGAAAGAAATGAACAATTAATGACTATAACTACAAATGTAAATGTGATGAATTCACTCATAAAATGGAACAGGGCAGTAGATGGTATGAGAAATCAAAATCTAATAACGTCTTGTTCACAAGAAATATACTTGAAATGGAAGGATTTTAGCAGAGGTAAAATAAAAATCTGGGGCAAAAAAATTTTATGCTCTAGTAGAACTTAAAAAATTGAGAGTATCAATCCTGATCTCAGATGTCATTAGTTAAAACATCCTTGATTAAAAGAGAGAAACAGAAGTTATATTATTCATAAAAGCAATATAATTAATGGGCTAATATCAATACATTAAAGTTCATATCATCTAAATAATCACAGGAAATGTATTCCTACAAAAAAATCAAATTCAATTAAAATTAGAAGGGAAACATTTAATTGGGATTGAGGGAGAGAAGGCTTTTGTTTCGAGCTTATCTGATAAAGATCTGATATCCATGATATATAATGAATCAACTCTGGTGACTTCCTATTGCCCTGAAATAAGACAAACTCTTCCGTTTATCATTTAAAGCCTTAGACAATTTGGTTTCAAATCATCTTCCCTGTCTTATGGTTCACCCTCTTATTCACTGAGATCCAGCCAAACTAGTTTTCTCACTGTTTCTCACAGAGTAAACTCCATTTATTATCTTCTTGCCTTTGCACTGGTCATCCCACATACCTGAAATTCATGTCCTCCTTATCTCTGCCTGGAGGATCCTTCTGTTCATTTAAGATACAGTTTAAACACCAACCTCTTTATAAAGCCTTTCTTGCTTTTTCCTTCCCCCTAAATGTTACTCCCCACAAATACTATCTATCTATCTATCTATCT
>JAQQSV010009034.1:0-13623 GCA_028646515.1 Pseudochirops corinnae | reverse complement strand
GGGGGGGGGGGGAAGGGAGGGGAAAGGGAGGGGAGAAAATCTGAAACTCAAGTGATTGTGGAACTGAATCTTGTAAATTAAAAGTAAATGAGTAAATAAATAAATAAATAAATAAATAAAATGTGAGCATTTTTCATCTGTTTAATGCCATCCTGAATGAAATCTTTCCAATTCTTTGTTGTCAGAGCCAGATATTAATGGTAATTTGAATTTCACAGAACCATGTTTGCAGTCAAGAAGGCACATTTGCCTTTGCAACTAAAAAGATCACAACTCTGTGGGCTAACTACCCTAACACAAGACTTGAGTCCTTTACTACTCTTCTAGTTTTCAGCTTTTGTCTTTGACTCTTAAATCCTCTAAAACACTGGAGTTCAGACAATCTTACTTAGCTAGTGATTCTTCTTTCCTGGGGACATGTGGGTGAGCATGCGCAGGTTCAATGGGCCTCTGCCACTGTCCCCAACTACTGTCATCTCTTGGGCTAGGAGGCTCCATCACTGTCTTTCCATGGGTGCCATAACTGAAGTTAGAGAGGTGATGGTTGGTCCCTGGAGGAAAGTGAAGAGAGCCTGTGATAATACCAGGCTTTCACAGAGTCTGCTATCTGGTCTCTGCATTGTGCTCATGTCTCTCTACATCTCTCCAACTCACTCTGGTAGATCTATTTGTCTCCTTTTACAATTCAAACAGGCAGCTCTGACCCACAATAGCTTGAACTAATCAAACCATCTTCCAGATGCTGGGATTTAATTAGTCATCTTTAATGAGGCATACATAGACCCAGAATTTCTCAACCCTCTAAATGAACTGTTAGTGGGCAGATCTAAACACTCAGGAGTCAGGCAAGGCAATGGCCTTACATCCCCCAAACTCATCCAGTAGGTCAGGCTTCCCTAATGGATTGGCCCAGCTCCCTTCTTCTCACAGATAATTCTAAATACATAGACTCTTAGAGTTGATAGAGTCTTAGAGAGTATCTTCTCCAGGATTTCTTACCTTTTTGTGGGTCATGGACCTTCTGGCAGTCTAGTGAAGTTGGTAGACTAGGGGTGGGGAATGTGTGGCCTCAAGGTCACATGTGGCCTTCTAGGGTCTTGGGTTTGGCCTTTTGACTGAGTCCAAGTTTTACAGATCAAATCCTTTTATTAAGGGGACTTGTTCAGTGAAGTTTGGATTCGGTCAAAGGGCTGCACTTGAGGACCCAGAGGGCTACATGTGGCCTTGAGGCCACAGGTTCCCTAGCCCTGATTCTAGTGCATCCTCTCTGTTGGTCTCTTGTCTGCAGATGTTTGCTTTTAGAATCAAGCTGTTTCAAGATCTGAGCCAGTGTACTTTTATGAAGTTCTGAGAAACAAGCTCCACCCTGTGGATGCTTAATTAATGCACTGAAATGATTAGCGAAGTATATCCTAGATGTCCTGAGTGTGCTTGTAAGTCTATAGCAAACAGTCATAGCCAAGGGCTTGGGCCCCAGGAGAAGAAAAGAGCTCATCCAGGGCCAACCACATTTTGTTGCAGGCTTGTGGAGGGAAATAGTGATAGACAAAAAGGGAAAAAACTTTAAGCTTCCACAGGACACTCAGATCCATTAGTCACATTTTGGGTAAATGCTAGCAAAAGGAATTTCCATAACCCCAGCTGACACAACCCTGATTTCTCTCTGACTCCTCTCATCATGGCATCCCACTTGCCAAAGTATCATTTTCTTTCACCCTGTCCTTAGCTCCTGCCACCCAAACTTTTCCTCTAAATCAGCTGCAACTCCCTTGTGTAATCAAATATCTCACCCCAAAGATATGCTTAGATTCTGCTGGCCCAATGTCAGCTCTCCCAACTTGCAATGTGCAGTTAGTGGCCCTACAACGAGTCCAGATTCCCACAAGTTTCTAATTAAAACAAAACAAGTGTTGCTCTAGACTGAGAATGGTTTCTGGGGGTGGAAAGGCCACATGCCTCAAGTCTTGTGTTTGGGTAGTTAACCCACAGAGTTGTGATCTTTTTAGTTGCAAAGGCAAATGTGCCTTCTTGACTGCAAACATGGTTCTGTGAAATTCGAATATGGTACCTCTTAACTGCATTAATATATGGCTCTGACAACAAAGAATTAGAAAGATTTCATTCAGGATGGCATTAAACAGAAGAAAAATGCTCGCAGTTTTAATGTGGCAGAGCTGCAAAAATAAAAAGTATTTCCTTGTTCTCCCCCTCAGATTATAAAAATGCACCTAACATTCTCCAGCTTGATATTGTTCAGCCTCATTGGAAAGGCAAACATTCTGTACTCTTTCATTTCCTGAAAATAAAAACTCCCATAGATTAGACAGTAATTAGACAGGACCTTTAGCTAATTGTAATTGAGCCACTAAAGCTAAGAATGCTCCACTCCCAGAGAGACCAACAATTTCTGGTTTGTACCATACCAACTATCATGAAGGATAATAGTATTAGAACTTCAAAAATTCTTTTACAGAATTAAAAAAAAATTATGCCAAATCCAATATTAAGGAATTTTTAGCCAGCCTCATGCCTGTTAAAAAAACAAACTGGGGGGTGGCCAGGTGGCTGAGTGAATAGAGCGCTGGTGCTGGAGTCAGGAAGACCTGAGTTCAAATCTAGCCTCAGCCACTTAACACTTACTAGCCATGTGACCTTGGGCAAGTCACTTAACCCCAATTGCCCTCCAAAAAAAGGGCAAAAATAAATAAATAAAAAACTGTAACATCAAACTGTAATAACCAAATCTATCCAATAGAAGAATACCTGGACAATACCAAGATCATGGAAAAAGAGTTGGAAGCTACCTTAGAGCTACCTATCTTGTCCAACATCCTCCTTTGACAGTTGAGGAAACTGAGGCCCAGAGAGGTTAGAAGCATTACCTAAGGTTTCATTGGCAAGAAAGTCACAGAGCCAAATTTGAATCCAGGTCCCTTGAATCCAAAGTCAACATTTTTTCTAAAACCACAACCTCTACTGACATTTACGTACCATTCTAAAATTTAAAAATTGTTTTCCATTCTGTATCTCAGTGGAACCTTACAACAATCTTATAAAATGGGGAAAAGACTAGAATCTACCACCCAGGGTTGTTGTAAGGATCAAATGAAATAAAATTTATTTAAAAAATCTCTCAGTGCATTGCCTGGCACATAGCATACTAGAAATATTAGTTATTATTATCACCCCCAACTCCCAAGTGAGGAAACTGAAGCTCAGGAAATTTGTGACTCACCCATAGTCACATACACAGTAAGTATTGGAGAGGATTTAAAACCAGTTCTTCTTCACTACAAGTTCAGCAATGCCTATTGTGCCACATAATAAAATAAAATGAGAAATTAATTTCTAAGAACAATAGCTTTCACCTGAAGGAGGGAAAGAATATTCCAAGAAAAGGGTTCCTGCTGAAAGAGCTGCAAAGTTCTGAAAGTTGAAAAATACACCCAGTATTAACAACAGTTGAACTGCAATGGCCTGGCTACCATCAGAACCTTTTTAATCAACAGCTGTCAACTCAAGAGGAATGTGAAATGTTGAGAACGAGTTCAATGATTTTATTTTATGGATGAAGAAACTGACCCATGGAAAGAAGGTGGTTTGCCTAAGGGGATTTCTTATTCTTAATGCAATACCTCCAGGGTCTCTGGTTCACCCACTTGGACAATTCTTTTCATACCCCCTCTGAGTCTTAATAGATTGCTTTATAAGTTCCCTAATCAAAACATGCACTATCTGATGTCCACCTCCTAAAGAGGGATGAATCTCTCTCTCCCTCTCTCTCCCTCTCTCTCCCTCTCTCTCTCTCTCTCTCTCTCTCTCTCTCTCTCTCTCTCTCTCTCTCTGTGTGTGTGTCTGTGTCTGTGTCTGTGTTTGTGTATCTGTCTGTCTGTCTCTGTTTCTCTCTTTAGGATGGTTTTTAGACATTGATTGCTTGGACCATAATCCTTTTCAGCTCATTAGCGCCTAATTGAGCCTAAGCTCTGCTAGCAAGAACTAAGGCTGAGGCATTGGAGTAAGATGTGAATGGAGGCAATTCTTCCTGGGGACATTTTCCATGAGAATAGAGCTTTAGTTTAGTAACTGAAATTAATTAGAAAATAGAATTCAAAATACAGAAATTAATCTTGTAGCTATCTTAATTGAGAAATGGTATAATTTCTGGATAAAGAAGAAGCCTTTAAATCCTAATCACATATAGTCAGTGGGGCCATGAAATAGTTTTTTAAAAAAAAAAGAGAGAGAAGGAGAGGCTAAATTTTCAGACCCAGAAATCCCACTTCAGGGATTTTATCCTAAAAGTATTCTTAATATCAAGAAAAAAAAATCCATGTAATCATAAATGTTCATAGCAGAGTTTTTTAGGATAACAAGTTGGAAGCAAAATGTGTGCCTGATAGTTGGAAAAGAAATGAACAAATGGAATATTATTATGCTGTAAGGCATAGTAAAAAGGAAGAAGTCAGAGAAACATGAGAAGACTTGAATGAAGTGATGCAAAAAGAAAGTAAAACCTGAAAAAAAAAATAACGAGCATAAATCACTGCAACAATGTTTGGGAGAAGAAAAAAGCAATGTGGACAAGTAACAAAACTTTGGTTAATTATGTGGTCATCCCGTCATTTAAGGTGCTGGTCACAATGTGGCAAAGCTAAGGAGAACACATTCTTCATTTAATGAACAATCTGACAGTTTAGGGAAAGTGTTTTGGAAAGGGGTTTGTTCGGGTGTTTGTTGGAAGGTATCCATTGTGTCAAAATAAAATGTATCACTAATTTATTTTTAAATAGGCTGACACAGTGTACAAGTAGTGTCAAACATGTCCAACTCGTGCCTGTTCTAAATCTTATTTATCTCATATACTAGTTTACTGACTTCAGATTTGAGGTCCAAACATTGGCCCCCTTGTTCTAGCTTTAAACCTTGGATAATATATCTATCTCTAGTGTCAATCGCTGACCCTTAAGATAAGGTTTAAGTCTTTTCCAGCATGCCCTGGGGACCTGGGAGGTGAGGAGAAAGTGATATCAGAAAGTGTTAATCAGGGGCTCAGCCTTTCCTGACCTGGAGGTACAAACTCCCACATTACTGACACAATTAACTCCTTACTGGTATACTTCATGCCCAGACACTGTGAGGTTCAGCACCCTGACTGCCACACAAAAGTCAACAGATTTTGAAAACACAGACAGATAGCTGGACAGTTCACCTAATCCAACCGTGATATTGTACAGATGAGCGAACTAAAGCTTAGAGTGGAGGGGGGTTGGGAAGGTAGGAAGGAAGTGAATTGCTTAAGATGACATAGATCAGTGGTTCTCAACCTTCCTAATGGCTCGACCCTTTAATACAGTTCCTCATGTGATGGTGAGCGCCAACCATAAAATTATTTTCATTGCTACTTCATAACTGTAATTTTGCTACTGTTATGAATCTACCTGATATGCAGGATGTATTTTCATGGTTACAAATTGAACATAACCCACAGGTTGAGAACCGCTGACATAGATAGTGTCAGAGCTGAAACCAGGGTCCAGGTAGCCTGGTTATCAGATAGAATATCAGGTCAGTTTTAGGGAGGCAAGACCTTAGATCAGAACTTTTTATGCTACCCTTTGGTGCAACAATACCACTACTAATCTGTATCCCAAAGAAATCACAAAAAGTGGGAAAGGACCTACATGTATAAAAATATTCAAAGCAGCTCTTTTTGTGGTAGCAAAGAAAGGGAAATCGAGAGGATGCCCATCAATTGGGGAATGGCTGAATAAGTCATGATACGTGAATGTAATGGAATATTACTGTGCTATAAGAAATGACAAGCAAGCAGATTTCAGAAAAACCTGGAAAAGCTTACATGAACTGAGGCAAAGTGAAGTAGGTAGAACCAGGAGATCATTGTACACAGTAATAGCAACGTCATATGATGATTAACTTTGATAGACTTAGCTCTTCTCAACAATACAATGATTCAAGACAATTACAAAGGACTCATAATGGAAAGAATTGATGTGGTCTGAATGCTAATCACAGCATACTATTTTTACTTTATTTTGTGGCTCTTTTGGCCTATTTTTTCTTTCACAACAAGAGTAATATGGAAATATTTTCTACATGATTGCACACATGTGACCAATATCAAGGTGCTCACCATCTTAGAGAGGAGGTGGTGAGGGAGGGAGATAATCTGGAACTCAGATTTGAAAAATAAATACTAAAAATTGTCTTTACATATAATGTGAAAAAAAATACTGTTTTAAAAAAAGGACCTTTTATGCTTAATCTAGTCATTTTGATATAGTGGAAAGAGAAATAGATTTAGAACAAGAGAACCTGTATTAGAATTCTAGGTCTGCTCTCTACCAGTGATGTGGCTTTCTTTGGGACTGTTCCTTCATGAATAACACTGCAGGGTTGGACTAGAGCAATAGAGTTTCTTATCGATTAGCAATCTAGTGAAGTCCATGAACTTCTGCTCAGAATAATGCTTTTAAATACATAGGATTTAAAAAAGGAAACCAATTATATTGAAATATCATTATTAAAAATAGATATAAAATACCTCAAAGACTTCAAAGCACTATATAAATATCAATCAAAATCAATAAACAGTTTTTTAAAATCTTTTTGGAGGGCGAAGGCAGGGCAATTGGAGTTAAGTGACTTGCCCAAAATGACACAGCTAATAAATGTTATGTGTCCAAGGCTGGATTTGAACTGAGGTCCTCCTGACTCCAGGCCTGGTGCTCTATTCACCGTGCCATCTAGCTGCCCTTCAATAAACATTTATTAAGCACCTACTATGTGTTAGGCACTGTGCTAAGAGTTGTCATCTATCATAATTATTGGTATTAGATATGTCTTTCTGCTGAAACTTCCACGGAATATCCATCTTCCCCCATTAAAAAAATATTTCTGGGCTACCAATATATTATTCAAGCTTTCAATCAATTATTGTCCATTCTTGCTATGGGCCTGGTTACAAATATCCTCATGATATCTTTGACCTTCTTTCTTATTGAAATCTGCTGCATCCGATAAGAGTCTGTTAAGTGACATAAAGACATGGTCCCAGCCTTCAAGGAAAAGACATGTATACTGATCCATGGAATGTACATGTTAGAATATGAGAAATCTATGTGGAGGGTGTGCTAGGAGATCTTTGTGTAGATGAGTAGATTAGGGAAATCACTCTCAAATGGTGTCTGAAGCAGTTTGGCTTCAGAAAGCATCTTTTCTCTAAAACTTATTCCACAGTTGGTTTAGGAGCCTATCCTCAGACCACCTCTATTTGGCAACATTCTTCTAGCAGTTAGTAAGGTACCAGAAATAGGACCAAAAAGGAAGAGGGGCACTCTGATGGCATTTTTGGCTTAGTCAAGGCAGCTCCCATTTCCAAAGAATCATTGTTACAATGATGACTGAATGCATGACTAGTACATGAGTGGCCACAAATATGTGCCCCTCAGAGATGACCTGCGGCCATGACTTATACCCCCATGGTGGTTTGAAGTGGTTTTCTCCCAAGAAAGAATTACATTCTCCATTTGAGGGTTAAAAAAAGGTAGCTGTAAATAAAGTATCAAATATTTCAAGCTTCTGCCGTGGCCTAGAGAATGCCATTTTGAGGTCCATCCAAATCGTAACATTAGTGCCACTACTGTGTGATACAGTTTCTCCAAGGGTAGTACCAGAGTTATTTTAAAATGCTTATGATTGGCATTGAAAATCCTTCACAAAATTTCTCTAGCCTACCTTTCTAGACTTAATTTCATGCTACTCTCCCTTTACCTACTCTATATTTCAGTCAAACTTGCCTAATTACTGTTTGTTTTGGTTTTTTGCTTTTTTTTTTTGGAGGGGGGGAATGAAAGGCAATTGGGGTTAAGTGACTTACCCAAGGTCAGTCACATGGCTAGTATGTCTAATTACTGTTTTCTGAACTTCCTATCCTCTCTCCCACCACTCTGCCTTTCACACTCTGGTCCCTCATGCCTACAATGCTTTCCTCACTTTGGCCTCTTGGAATGCCTGCCTTTCTTCAAGGTTCAGCTCATGTGCCACCTCTAACAAGAAACCTTTCCTGACTTACCTAGTGAAAATAAGATACACATTTAGCTGATTCATGGATTATGACCCTCCAAGTAGAATTTAATAAATCCTTAGTAGATTAAAGTGGCTCACAGAATTGTAGAACAGGAATAGACCACTGGGAGCATTTACTTCTCAGCTCCTTCATTTTACAGATAAAGAAACTTTTGTTTAGTCATTTTTCAGTCACATCTCATTCTTTGTGAGTCCATTCAGGGTTTTCTTGGCAAAGATACTGGAGTAGTTTGCCATTTCCTTCTCTAGCTCACTTTATAGATGAGGAAACTGAGGCAAACAGTTAAATGAATTGTTCAGGGTCACATAGCTAGTAAGTCTGAGATCAGGTTTGAATTCCAAGAGATGAGTCTTCCTGACTCCAGGTTCTGGCACTCTATCCACCCAGACACCTAGCACTGAATGAGGAAACTAAGACCCAGAAAAACAAAGTGACTTGGCCTGTCACGACCCTCAGGGCTTTTTCATCATCCATTAGAGAGATACATAGAGCCATTTCTTTTTGAAACCTGAGTCATTGCCCCATGCCAGCAGAATGGGACCTTATTAAGTAAATTGTCCCCTGAATGGATAAAAGCAATAAGAAATGAAATATTTGTGTTGTTGATCAGAGTTCTGATTGAGCAAAGTGGACAAATGCAAAATAAGGCAGGGTAGCTTGCACCTGCCTTTTGAGGGCACAGCTAAATTTTCCTAAAGGGGAAGTTTCAATTTCTCACTTAGGTCATTTAATTTAATCAAATTAAGTTCCACCCACCTCACTCCCTCGAAAGCAGCTAGGAAAACTAGAGAGAAGAGAGTAGCAAGGAGAAGAGGTTGATCAACAGAGTTAAAGGCTGCAGATAGGTCAAGAAAGATGCCATTGAGAAAAGGCCATTAGACTGAGCAGTTAGGAGATCTCTAGTAGCTTTGGAGAGGGTGCTTCCTGTGGAGTGCTGAGGCCAGAAACTAGACTGCCAAGAATTAAGGAAGTGAGATGAAAGAGAGCAGAAGCACTTACCTGTTTAAGTGGCTTTCTCTAGGAGTTTGGCCATAAAAGGGAGGAGACAGTATGATAAGCTAGAGGGAATGGATATACTAAGTGAGGTGTTTTGGGGTTGGTTTTTTTTGAGGATAAGAGAGACATGGGCATGTTTGTAGGCAGCTGGGAAGCAGCAGTAGACAGAGATTAAAGATTAGTGAGAGAATAGGTATGCTATATGGGGCAATCTGCTGGAGAAAACAGGATGGAAATGATATCACTTGTAGATGGGTTTGTCTTGGAAATGAGAAAGGCCAATCTCATGTGATATGGGGAGCAGAAAATATTGACAGAAGGTATTAAAGTGATGTGAAATAAGGAACAGGGGAGAAAAGGGAGCTCTCTTTGAATGCCTTCAATTTTTTCAATGGAATATGAGGCAAGGTTCTCAGGTAGATCACATTTGGGATGCCATCATTATATTTTTAATACTTAATTTGCATCAATTGAAACTGAAATTCACTAGAAGGGCATTGGAGAGATACATGATGGGCATAAGCAGGTTGCAGCACATTACAAGCAATGAATTGGGAAGAATTAAGTGAAAATAGCTAGGAAATGTAAAAAAGAAAAAAAGGAAAATGTGCTGGCCCCATGGTGAGAATTCATTCATCATTCAGCCAGCACACTCCCTTGATGTCCTCTCCCTGTCAAAGAGAACTCAAGGAAGGTCTTCAGCATGTTGGGTCAGATCCCTTTGATGAACTTATGGGAAGGCATGGATGAGCCACATAGAAGATATGCAAGGAAGACCAATGTTGATGAAATCACAAATCCACTTGAGTTTTTGTATATTGTAAGTATGGTAAACTGGCATATCTTTGTATATGGTATATTTTATTCCATGTGTGATATGGGAATGTGGTATAATGAGTAGAGTGCTGGGTCTGGAATGAAAAGACTTGAGTTTAAATCTGGCCTCTTGACACTCAGCTGTGTCAGCAATTTATTTAATCTCTACGTCACTTGAAGTATAGCTATTGTCTACAAGGGTTAGGTTAGCTTATCTCAGCTGTAACAAGCCGACTCCAGTGCTGGTCATAATGTAGTATTCAAGGGAGTCCCTATGCCAAGATTTCCTTATGATGATAAACTTTTGAGTATCTTAGTGGTATGGAAAGAACACCAGACAAAAGTCTAGAGACCTGGACTCTGTCCCCAACTCTGCCACTCAGTGATCGTGTGACCTTGGCAAGGTTCTTTATTATTGTTGTTGTTTTAAATATGTCAATTGTATGAATTGACTAAATGATCTCCAGGGATACTTCTAGGTCTATAATTCTAATTTTATAATCATAAATAATCATAGGGATTTACTATTATTGGGTCTTTGCTTTTTATGACAAATTGTTGATTGTATCTATGCCATATGTTATGCTGAACACTCAGTCAGAAATGTAACACTGTAATTATACTGTTCCCATGGGATCATATGATTTTTAAAATAATCTCTTTTCCAACACACTACAACATGAGGATAAATAATGTTTCACCTATCTCACAGAATGCTACAATGAAAAAAGCAATTTTAAAGCACACAGCACTACAGTAATATGAGGTTCACCAATGACAACACTTAGGAAACCTAAGGAGATTTCTGGGAAGATCTGGAGGTGAAATGTGTGAAGGCTTAACGATGTATTTCCAGAGCCCAGAAATGATACCATTTGTTTTTGGCTTCTCCATCCATCTACTTGACTAATGTGGAAAATTTGAGAGCTGACCACATAGAAATTAAAAGAATCATTTGGATTGTCACTGAAGGTTTATCATAAGCTATAGCTTGGGAAATGTGATTAAATTAGAGGCAATTGGTGGTTCAGTGGATAGGATGCTGGGTCTGGAGTCAGGAATACCTGAGTTAAAATCTGGCCTCTGTTAGCTTTGTGATCCATGGCAATTCACGTAACTTGCTTGCCTCAATATCTATCCTCAACTGTAAAGTGGGGATAATGATAGCACATGCTTCCCAGGGTTCTCGTGAAGATAAAATAGGATAATTATTTTAAGCACATAGCATAATGCTTATTCCTATAGCCTTGCTATAATTATTCACCCTTCATTTTGAAGAAGAGGATCAATGGCATCACAGATGTGATGTCTTCATTTATGTGAAACTGGATTTAAGTGAGTGCAAATGACAGAACCAGGAATTGAATCCAGACCATTTAAATCCAGTGTGCTTTCTATTATATCACTCTGCCTCTGAGGTCCCTTCCAGCTCCGAGGTTTAGTTACTACCATATGTTTATAGAGTATTTTACATACAAAATGCTTAATTTACATAAGCTTATTTAATCCTCACACCAGCCCTATTATTTTTTTAAGTTATATACACTAGTTATTTCCAAATTACTGAACCCTCCCCAACACATATATAATCCCCCTTGAAAGCTATAATGAAAGGGACTGGCCAATGAGAGCCCAGTCTTTGAAACATGCACTTATAGTAGTAATAATAATGTTAATGATAACTAACACTTATATAATGCTATAAGGTTTGCAAATGCTTTAAATATATCTCACTTGATCCTCCCTCTGTTTTCAATCTAACCATCATGTATAGAGGATGCAAGTATTATATTATGAAGGGGCAGTGATACTCTTCAGTGGAGCATTATTTAACCCTGTCTATGAGTCTAAGCCTGAGCATGTTCATCAAGCATAGATATGTTTAGTTCATTAGTGTTGATCTTCCCTTCCATTGCATCTTATCTATATTGGCATATCCTGTGTAATTCATCCATGTCTTTCTCTAAGACCATCAAAGGGACCACACTCAGCATGCTGAGGGCTCTTCCTCATTCTTTTGATAGGGAGAGAACATCAGTGGAGCAGGCTGGCTGTGTGAACATTGGAACAATGTTCTTACAACGGGACTAGTCCATTTTCTATTTTGCTTTATACATCTATTTCCTAGATATCATCACTTACTCCGTAATTCATTGTAAAATGCTGCATCTTGTTCATGCCTACCATGCACTACTCCAAGCCTTTCAGGTGAATTTAAATTTTAATTCATGAAAATTAAATATTAAAATTATAACTATTGTATCACACATGTAATCCCACCTAAGAACCTTGCCTCATACTCAACTGAAAAACATTTGAAAGCATTAGCAGAGTTCCCTCTTCTCCTCTGTTCCTCATATTACTCAGATGCTTTCTGGCAGTCTTTTCTTTTACTCTGTTTCACATAATGAGGGGAAATGTTTTACACCAGCTGTTCTTGCTTTAACTTCTCAGTAAATCCATTTCTAAAAGCTAATGTAGTTCAACTGGTTGATTATTAATGGGGAATACACAAGTAGGGACTCATAAGTGACAGCACTAGAAATCTCAGCCCCTAGTCTACCCAGAAAGGAGGAGAAGGAGGAGGAGGAGGAGGAGGAGGAGGAGGAGGAGGAGGAAGAGTAGGAGTAGTAGTAGTAGTAGCAGCAGCAGCAATAGTAAGCCAACCTCTGGGGAAAGCAACTTGTGAGTATGAGTATCCAGTTGGGGAAGTGGCCTCAGAAGGGATGCAACGGAATGATGAAAAACAGTTTAGTAAAATAAAAGACTGATAGGATGGTCATATCCAAGAGTATCTGGTACAGTCTATACCAGGGATGGGGAACCTGCAGCCTTGAGGCCACATGTGGCCTTCTAGGTCCTTGGATGCAGTCTTTTGACTGAGTCTAAAAGTTTTATGAACAAATTCTTTTCTTAAGGGGATTTGTTCTGTGAAGTTTGGCTTCAGTCAAAGGGCCTCACTTGAGAACCCGGAGGCCACAGGTTCCCCACCCCTGGTCCATATCCACTGTCCGCCACTCTCCTACCAAAAGGAAGACTGTTCATCATTGGTCTTCCAGGACCAAGACTGAACTTTCATTCAATCTGAGATCACTCATCCGCTAATGCTATTTTCACTTACATTATTATAATCACCATGAATATTGTTCTCCTTACTTTGCTCTGCAACAATCCATGGAAATCTTCCCACATTTCTCTGATTTCCTCATACTTGATGCTCTGTGGTGAAATAATACTCCAATATATTCATACACAGCAATGAGTTGTTATTCCCCAACTGACAGGTCACCTACTTTGTTTCTGTTTTGTTTTGAGCTTGTTGGGTTTTTTTGCTACCACAAAAAAATATTGCTATGTGAATATTTGGGATTTTTTTTTTTTTTCTCTTCAGAGGTATATGTCCTATAGTGGGATCACTTTACATAATCTCAAATTGCTTTCTGGAACATTTAAACCAAGTTGCAGCTCCACCAATGGTATCTTGGTTATATATGTCATATTAGTGTGTGTGTGTATACATATATATGTATAGCATATGTAATACCTGTCTTCCCACACTCCCTTCAATAATAATGACAGTTCAAATTTACAAGAATACAAGTCATTCCCCAATTGATAAATGGTCAAAGGATATAAACAGGCAATTTTCTGAGGCAGAAATTAAAGATATCTTTAAACATATGGAAAAATGCTCTAAATCACTA
>JAQQSV010009033.1:0-13623 GCA_028646515.1 Pseudochirops corinnae | reverse complement strand
ACTGGGATGGCTGTTTTGGGGTGGTGGGTGGGGGAAAGGGGGGGAGAAAATATGTAACTCAAAATCTTGTGGAAATGAATGATGCAAACTATAATAAAATTTAAAAAAATAAAAATAAAAAATAATATAAAAACAATAAACTCACACACCAGCTGTCTCCCTGGCCAGTGAGATTCCCTGTAAGGATGGCCCATTTAGGGCTCCAAGGTGACTTCCCAGCCAAACACTATCTGTAGAAAGGGGAATTTTTAAAGCATCCTTATCAGTTTAGTTGATTAATATTGTTAAGTCACAATCAATCAATAAAAAATTGTCAAGTGCCTACTGTGATCCAAGCATTGTGCCTGCTGCTGAAGATACAGAGACAAAATCACTGGCCCTAGAGGAGCTAACAATCCAACCCTCGGAAACAACCTGTAAATATACGGGAATATACAAAATATATAGGAAATTGAAAGAAGATTGTTGGGGAGATAAGAGAGGCGCTGGTGCCTGGAGACCAAGCATCAGGAAAGCTTTTACATAAAAACTAAGCCTTGTAGGAAGGGACTCTAATACGTAGAAGGGAAGAGGGCATGCATCCCAGGCATGGCGGGCAAGCAACACAAAGACGCAGAGATGGGACATGTCATGTGTGAGAAACAATAAGAAGATCTAGACCATAGTGTCTACAAAGGGGAGTCAATGTATATTATGGTAAGATGGGGCTAGTTCCTGAAAAGCTTTAAATGTCAAGCAGAAGAAATTACATATGATCCTGGAGGTAATGGGATCTATAGGAGATTACTGAGTGAGGGCCTCATATGGTAAGACAAGCTTTAGGAAAATCAGTTTGATTTTTTGAGTCTCAGCCTCCATATTTGTAAAAGGAAGCTAATAAAGGATTATTAAGGAAATTAAATGGGTTAGTGAGTGTAAAATACTTTGCAAACCTGAAAGTACCATGCAAGTGGTGCCTGTCATTACATGAGCCATGCTAAGGGGAAGGCATCCACTCAGATTGACTTTTAACATATTGCTTAATTACAAAATGGTCTGACTGACCTTCACTGAGATGAAAAGGAAATCCAAGCATCATAATTATATCACATGTATACTGAGGAGGGAAGAGCACCAGGTCTTCTTGCCATGAAGGGACCCCAGCTCTGGGCTCAGGGGACCTAAGTTAAGTCCAGAGAAGCAGGATTTCTAAATGAGGGAAAATTCAGCTTTTCTCAAACTCTCCAGCTCAATTATGACACCACTCCAAGAATGTTGGGGGGAAAAATGTCTCAAATAAAGCTTCAGAATGGCTTGTGTCTATATTCTTTCCAAAAGGTATTAACAGGGTTCCTTCTAGAATTTCTCTCAATGTACAAAGCAGCTCAGATATAAGGCAACTCTTTGTTTTCCCCCACCACAAAACAAATGCTTAAAACACTAAAGACTCTTAAGTGGACACTGACAAATGCTTAAAACATGAAATCGTAATCTGTTGTTCCTATCGGATATTTTGGAGAGGTTGACACACAAGCATTGAAATATGAAACACTTGATGAGAATGCCCAACAGGCATTTCATTTTTGCTTTGGATCTCAGTTTTCTCACCTGTAAAATGCGAGGATTGTATTAGATAACCTCTGAGGTCCCTTTGGACTATAAACCTATGATTCTATGATTTGTGCTGTCTAAATGATTCTCTCAAGGACCATATCCTCAGGCAAGTCAGGGTATGACCTTGTTGTTGCTGCTGTTTTGGTCATTTCAGCTGGGTCCGACTTTTCATGACCCCATTTGAGGTTTTCTTGGCAAAGATACTGGAGTGGTTTGCCATTTCCTTCTCCAGCTCTTTTTACAGAGGAGGCAACTGAGGCAAACAGGGTGAAGTAACTTGTCACATAGCTAGTAAGTGTGTGAGGCCAGATTTGAACTCAGAAAGTTCTAACTGCCCTTTGATCTGTAGTATCTTCCTGACATCAATCACCTTCTGCTCCAAAAAGTCGTTAATAGATATCACCTCCTACTCAACAGCCAGCACTTGGGCACAGGAATCCTGACCTCTCAAATTCATGAAGTAGTTGCCAAAACTAGGAATATCCATCTCAGGATTACTATTTAGTCACTTGTGCTCAGTGATGGAAACACAAATTAGATGAGGAAACTATGGTCTTAAGCTTCAGTCGTGCTCACCTATATGATGTATACAGTCACTATAGCTATCTTGGAGGAAGAGGAATATAAAGAGTCTTAACATGCTCAAGAGAAAAGATAGAGAGACAGATAGAGAGACAGAAAGGAGCAAGGAGAGAGGGAGAGCAACAGAACAGTCATGCCTCTTAAATTCTACTGAATAAATGGCTCTTCCTGTTCAGTCATCAATCATCATTGGCACAGGTCATTGTCACAGGGATCAAGGGACCAACATATGGTTATTGTATCATTCCAAAGCTCATATTTTCAGCACAAAACCAGAGCACATGGCTCTCAGGAAATGGTCAGAGCTGATTCTCCATTCCATAAGGAAGTGCTGCAGCCAGAATACGTGTTTCAGTGGAATTGGCAAGGACGCAAGCTCAGCTCCAAGCACGTGCCATGACATGACCTCCAATCCAATCACCTGATACATAATCATTTAAGGTTTACAAAGTTTTCTCCTCACCACCTTCCTTTTATGATCCCTATGTTACAGAAGAAAAAACAGACTCAGAAAAATGGAGTCCCATTGCCCACAGTCACACAGCTGGGAAATAGCCAATGGAAATACCAAATGATAGACCTAGACCTAGCAGGCAGCTTGGAGGTCCTCCTGAGTTACAGGCTCAAGACTCCTGGAGAATCCTCAGGGCAGCCTGATGCTCAGCCCACCCTTTTTTCTCCCAGCTGCCCCAGAAAGGCATGATTTGGCAGTACTGTGGTAACCATGCCTAATTGCAGCTGTTTCTATGAACTGCTTCCCAATTATGCCTAATGACCATGGAGCACACTAACGATTATGCATGCCATTAACCCTGGACCAGATTAACTTTGCTGTGCATTCTGATTATGACATTTCATTTTGTCCCCATATACTCGCTCTTACTATTTGGCTGCTTCTAGAGAACATGGTCCTTACTTTTAAAATTAGATGAACTATCGATAGTAGAGATAGGTAAAGGTTCTTATGACTGCACATAACCTCCCCTGTGTTACTCCATCCAGGCCCCCACATCTGAGCCATGGTTGAGGATTGCCTTCCAGGCTCTTTTTGTCTTCAGCTATATCAGAATATCTCTTTATTAGATGCAGTAAAATAATTATTTCAGGATGGATAAATGGAATCAAAGGCAAGGAATTAATATTAAGCAACTAACTCGAAGAGGAAAAAACTGCACCATGCAAAATAGGAGTATACACTAACAGCTGCCCAGCTGCCAAGAATCTTACAGTATCCTCATCTATTCTTTCCCCCTCCTTCAAGCCAGTATTCCAACCCCAGTTACAATAATCCTACACACACACACACATACATACACACACATACACACACACACGCATGCACGTGCACACACGTGCTCATATTCTTTAAAAATCTTGACCTGCTCCCTATTGCCTCTCAAATAAAATTAAAGCAGCATTCAAGTTTGAATCCCACCCCAGATACTACTGTGCCAGCATTCACATCCCATTCCCAATCTGATACCACCCTAATCTTATAGTTATGTCTCATATTACCCCCACTCCACACACTAAATGTTCCAGCTAAATGGGCTGTTCTCTGTGCCTTCCCTTTTTCCCCTACAAACACACACTGCACTCTCATACCCCCAGATATTGTTCAAGTTGTTCACCATTCCTGAAACATTCACTAGTCTTCTCTCCTCTTTCACTTGGTGATCTCTTATTGTTATACAGTCATTTTTTCAGTCATGTCTGGCTTTTGTGACCTCATTTTTGGAGTTTCTTAACAAAAATACTGGAGTGGTTGACTATTTCCTTCTCCAACTCATTTTACAGAAAAGGAAACTGAAGCAAACAGGGTTAAGTGACTTGCTCAGGATCACACAGCTACTATGTCTGAAGTTAAATTTGAACTCAGAAAGATGAGTCTTCCTATATCTTGATGTTCGGCCCACTGCACCACCTACCTACTCCTGGTTGTCTCCCATGTATCCTTTAAAATCCAACTCAAATGCTACCTTCTCCAGAAAGACTTCTTATTCTCTCAAATGGTGCTATCCTTCCCTTGTCAGCCTCACAAGGCACTTGGCTTCTTACCCCTCTGATTAACTATATGCAAAGTTGTATATGATAGTTTCCTTTGTTAAAGCATATATAACTAGAAAGGGGTGGCTGGGGGTTTGCCTCAGAGTGTCAAATTCAGAGGGCACTGAATTCAGAGCATACTGATAACACTTGCAGTCCTTACACCACACATAAAGAACAGAGCTTAGCACCACATTGGCAATTATATTAGTTAGAACAATATGCCATTAGACAATCAGCTGGGATGAGCTCTTCCCCTGATACTCTCCTCCTCTTCCAAACCTCAAATGAAGGCACACCTTGTGTCTCCTTACCCCAATGTACCATTTACAGTATTTGCCTAGGGTTCAAAAATAGCTAGCTAGGATTTGTCTTTTAGTACTTTGTGCTCCTCCTGGACCAGAAGCTCCTTTTCTCCAAGCATGTGGCACAATGCTCTGTACATTGTTTCTACTTCATAAATTCTTGCTCATTTGATTTGATTGCTTTGGGGATAAGCAAAAATACTCCCAGAAAAAAAAAATGGAAGAGTATATACAAAAATGCTCTGCCTTTGTTCAGGTCAAGGAGCCTTGTGAGTTGATCTCAAATCTTACCTTGTCTCTAGAATCTCTCATCTCTATGCCTCTACACTGGCTGTCCCCCAGGCCTGGAATTCACTCCCTCCTCATCTGTGTCAGGGGTCATCTCAAACTCCATCCGCCACATAAAGCCTTTCCTGACATGCCCACCAAAGCTTCCCCCGATATCTCTGTTATCTGTTTTGTATGTGCTTACATCTTTATATGGTGTCACCCCAGCTAGACTGTAAAGGCAAGGGCTGTTTTCCCTTTTGTCTTTGTCTCCCTGGTGCCTAGTCCAGTGCTTGGAACGTAAAAAGTGCTTAATAAATGCTTATCAATGGATTGATAGACTTTGCCTGCTATTAAGAATGCTTGCTTAAACATTTTGTCACTTCTTAATCTTTGTCTACACGGGGGCTTCTTCTCCCACCAGCCTACCTCACAACCCCTTCTATCATTTAGTACATGGTCTTTGAGAATTGCCATGGCAGCTAAGAGGAGCAGTGGATAGAGTGCCAGACACCTGCCTCCAACACTTACTAGCTGTGTGACTCTTGGTAAATTACTTAGCCCTTCACAGTTTCTTCATTTTGCCTAGGGTTCTTCATTTTGAAAATGGACGGCAATGGTACCCATCTCCCAGGGCTGCTGAGAGGCCAAGGTAGGAGAACAGATTTGGAATGATGCTCAAGTACTAGCTACTATTTACACATTTACCCCCCAAGGCCAACTTGATGCCAAGCTTTCCTGAATCTAGCCAGGCTGGCTCTCTGACTCCAGACATGCATCTCATCCCTTCAGGGACTGTGCTTGAGGTCTTTCCACCTGGGAAGAACCTGCCCAAGTCTGGACTCCTCTGCCCCTGGAGTCGAAGGGTCCCCTCCATAACTGCTTTACAGCCTCAGAGGAGGCTGCCAGTGAAGGATCAGGCATAATTCCTTAAGCTTACATAATGCTTTCCAGGTGTAGAAAGCTTTCAAACACATCATCTCATCTGAACCCCACCAACCCCAGAGAGGAAGACAAGAGTCAGGATGGCATGGTGGAGAGTGAGCACCCACCCCAGACATTTACTAGCTGGGGGACCCCATGACCCCAACCAGGCCTCAGTTTACTTATTTGCAGAATGAGGTTTGTTGCATTCCACAAACTTTAAGGTCCCTTACAGCTCCATGATCCTGTGATAGCCCCGCCCCCACCTACTGATGGGAGATTAAGTTGGTGGCTTCATTCTGTAATTCTTCCTTCTATTTTTTACACTATTCTGATGGTTGTACTCAAAGAAAGCCCTGGGGTAGAATAGACAATATAGGAATGGTTTTCCAGCACCCACATGTCATGAAAAACAAAACACACACACACACACACACACAGATATAATACCTTATATTCAAATAGCATTTTTCAAAGAATCCAAATGTCTTCTTCAGTGGGCTAAGCCCACACTGTCTTAACAAAGTAGCCTTCCCAACAAGAGAGTGACATGGAGCCTGACAGTAGCTTTATAAGACAGTTGTCACCCCTTGCTATATATCAGCAAAAATAAGGAGAGGCATAGACTCTAATCCCACCTCTGATGTCTAGCATCTGTGAAACCACAGGAAAATCATTTAATCCCATCCTATTCTCAGTTCATGACCCTGTGATTTTATGATCCTTTTGTAATGTTCTACTGAAAGTCAGAAGAGACCTGTATTTAAATCCCACCTCTGACACGAGATATGTGATTGTGGTCAAGTCACTTAACCCCTCCAAGACTCATTTCCCTTTGTTAATTATTTCCTACTTATTTGAAAAGAGAAGAGCAGTAGGGAGGGAGAGAGACAGAGAGGAAGTTGGAGAGGAAGAAAATGGGAGAGGGAGACTGGAAAGGGAAAAATTGATTTGTGTGTGTATGTGTATATACATACATACATACATACATATGTGTGTATATATATATGCACACACATATATATGTATTTGCATGTTATCTCTCCCACTAGATTGTAAGCTCCTTGAGAACAGGAGCCAGTTTTTGACCCCTTTTTTGCATCCCTGGCATTTAGCATAGTGCAGGGCACACAGTAGGCACTTAATAAATGCTTATTGATTGATCATTATGAAAATGATTGTCACCCCTGCCTCGATGCATTGTCACACAGATTAGAGCCACATGCTAATCACTTTGCAAGCTTTAAAGTCCTTATAAATATCAGCCATCATCCCCAGTCTACATCATTTCCTTATCTCTCCACACTGCTTGGACTGTATCAAGAGTATTCTGTTCAGTTCTGGGAACCACATTTAAGGAATGCCAATAATAAAACTGGACTGTGTCCATAGGAAGTCAAAACTGACTGGTGACAGACCTTGATTTAATTCTATGTAAGGATCAGCTAAAGGAAATGGAAATGTTTAGCCTGGAGAAGAGGAGGTTCAGAGGAGACCAACTAGCCATCTTCCTGTCATGTAAAATTTGTCTTGCTTTGCTTGGTCCCAGAGGCCAGAACCAGAAATAATGGGGCAAAGTTGTAAAGAGGCAGATTTAGGTTTAGTGCTCAAAAGAACTTCCTGCAATTAGAGCTGTCTCCAAGCAGAATGGACTGCCTCAGGAGATAGTGGAGTTCCTAGTCTTTAGAGGTCTTCCAGAAAAAGCAGGGTGATCACTTATTGAGGATGGTGGGGAGGAAGTTGTTTAGCCCCAGGCTGCATTTGATGGCTTCTGAGGCCCCTTTAAATCGTGAGACTCCACAATGCTCTTTCCCTTATGTAAAAGATCAAAAATCACATCCCTAATGACTGCTTAAATCTCCAGGATGCCAAGAGAGAGCCTTTTACATCCCAACAGATGACCTATGGTAGTAGTGCCTGAAATTTACTACTTTCAGAAGTTAAACAGTAACCTACACAAAATGAAAGGATGGGATCTAGAAAGCCACAGCTTTCAATAGGACATGTTATTGCCAAGTGGCAGTCAGGGTGACTTAGCATCACAGATCCTGTGGAAGAGATCTTAGAGGACATTCAGTCCAGGCTTCTTCATCTTTTTGTTTCATGGACCCTTTGGTAATCAGTCTGGTAAAGTCTCTGGACCCCTCAGAATCATGTTCTGTTGCCCACATTAATAACTGAAGAGGAAAAATAAAGCAAAAACAAAACAAAACAAAAAGGGGTGGCTAGGTGGTGCAGTGAATAGAGAATGGGCTCTGGAATCAGGAGGACCTGAGTTCAAATCTGAACTCAGACACTTAACACTTACTAACCATGTAACATTGGGCAAGTCACTTAACCCCAACTGCCCTGCCTTGCCCCTTCCAAAAAGCAAAAACAATAATAATAATTGAAGAGAAAAATTAATTGAAGTAGTCGATTTCAGTTCAAAGCTAATAAAAATAAAATTGTCCATTCTTTCCCATCCAGGCTTGTGGACTGCCTGAAATCTGCTCTCCTGGAAGCTCATTATGATCCTTGATCTGGTCTGAATACCTTATTTTATATATTAGAGAGCTAATACTCATAGAGGTTAAGTGACTTGCATGTTCACATAGTAAGTGTCATTGGTAGGTTTAACCCCAAGTCTTCCCATGTCAAGTCCAGCAAGGACTGTCTCTGGACTTGCTTTGGATCCCCAGAACTTAGGACAATGCCTGGCACATAGGAGGCATTGAATAAATGCTTGTTGACTTGGCACAATACCTCACTTTCCTCACATCTAGGTGAGGAGTGTTCCTTGTAAGAAATAGGAAAGAGTTAACTTATTATGGCTCAGTATTTAATTTCTAGGCAAGCACAATGCAAAAAAGCAGCAGGCTGGAATTACAACATGGATGAGCTGAGAAGGATCAGATAAAGTTTCTGAGATCACATGACTCATTGGCCTGGCACCAGCTGTGTCTGTAGTTTGTGTACTATGGGGTCCACTCGGCCCACACAGGTGCACACACTCTCCAAAAGACAAGGGCTGAGTGAAATGTTTATATCCAGCCCTGGAGAAACTACATATACCATTCTTCTACCCAAACTCCTCTCCCCATGCGTCCTCCTAACATCCCTAAACTGTAGGGAATGACCTTTGGGCTATATTGTCCAGAAGAATGGCCCAGAAAGCAGTCATGAATACCCATTTCTATTCATTCATTGTCTGCTTGGAAGGGGGTTTCCACCATAGCATTGTTCCTCAGCATCAAAGGTCTCCAATATTTATTGGTCAGAATAGACAGGTGCTGTTAGAAAGGCTGAAGCAGAATCCTGGGCTGCTGAGGGAGATCTCACCCCTCACTACATTCAGACATATGCCTTTCTCACCAGAAACAGTTTTTGAACCTAAAGACAGCAACTGAAAGTGGCAGTGGCAGGATCACTCTGTTCCCTTTGATGGGACTCCAGGGCCCAAAACTCAAAAGAAGGATCAATTATTTACTCCATCCAGACAGTAAAGAGATCTCCAGCTACAAATTCTACCACATTGCTTATCTTTAGCCGTACTCTTAGAACAAAGGGAGAAATATATTGAGAAGGGCCGCTTATAAAGGACATGCACAAACTATACTGTTTTTCTGGTTGTGTTTTGTATTGCTAGGAAGAATAACCACATCAATGCAATCATGTGTACTTGACAAAATGAATGATGACAATGATAACAGCTCTTAGTTGGTTAAATTGGTGGATTCATGATTCCACCTATATGAATACCCTCTATGCTGATGAAGAATCCAACCCTATTCATTCCCTCCCTTCCAGGAGAACCTTTGTGAAATTCCCAGGACGATTTGTACTGACCCAGGTCAGCAACCGGAGTAAGATAGGAGTTTAGGTTTTTTTCTTATTTAACTAAAACTCAAATAAGTGTTTAGACTGAGAGCCAAAGTATCAGCAGAAGTAAAGCATTTAAAAATATATGCAAGTACCCAAGGATTTCTCTAGCTGGCCACCTGAGTGAAACTGACTAACTTCTGAAATCACAAAAGGCCCTAAAATAGCCATTGAGACTATGAGCTAAAAAAGCTTAGACACAGCAACACCACCATGTCCAGAAGCTCTAGGTATAGATCAATGGAGATACTGGACAAGAAGAACAGAGATGTTCAGTGGAGGCAGCAGCAGAGAATAACTCGGTAGAGAAGCTAGTAGAGAGCAGCATGGAAAAGAGAACAGATTAGCAAATGAGGCCATAAAATCTGCTGCAAAAGCAGTTTCTAATGTAGCTAATAATACCACCAGAGGATGTTATCAGGTCTGTAAGGGAACAAGCAACTGTATTGAAAGCAAAGAAGGGTTCCAACAGAGAACCTTTAAATGTATGTGTTTTCTTGATTAAGCATGTTCCCTGGCCATGTTACCCACCTGTGTGCTCCCTCCCTGCATGTTCCTTGGCCCTACATGTTCCCTGCATGTGGATGTCCTTTCCCATTCGTGGTGTGGTAAACTATGAAAGCGTACAACACTGTGTGTAGAAGGCAATCTTTTCTGTCATTTCTTTGCTTATGATATTTTATTATATTATTTTTAAGAGGTACTTTTGATGGCCATTAAAAGAAACACATTAGTAAGGCCAGGGTATATATGAGAATATGTGGGAAAGAGTCACCTAGAATGTGAAATAATACACAAGGTTACAATCTGCTCCAATGAAAAGAATGACCACATGGGTGAAATCACATATGTACCAAAATACCCTGGGGAAATCTGCTATGTTGTAATCATTCAGTACATCAAAGACACATAATTTCATTGGTATGACTATGTAGTCTGGCAACACAAAGCACTCCCTTTATAATTTGGGAGATGCTCTTTGAGATTTGTTGTAATCAATCATTTCAATGTTTGTTAAATTGAATTGATTTGAGTTGAATTGACCTGGCACATCTTGTATGCTACTGTCATAGCCGTTAAGAAGTCAAAGACACTTCCTATGCCATGTATCAGCAATGGGGGGGGATGTTATAAACTACTCTTGTTATGAGGGGCAGTGTAGTAGTGGATAAGGGCACCTCCTTGAAGCTAGAAAGACAAAGATTCAACTCTGACATAAACCAGCTGTGTGACTCTGGGCAAATCACTTAACTTCTCAGTGCTTTAGACAACTCTCTAAGACAGTAAGTTACAGAGCAAGCACTGACCTACATTGGTAGAGGAGGTTTCCTCATCTGCAAGTGCTTTATACTTTCCATACTTCACCACCATGATTTTCACCAAGATACTTCTCTCAGCACTTAAGACCTTTTCACCCTGAAATGTCTCTCTGCTAAGGCAGCTCCCCCATTCTTCCATTTTGGGGTCTCCACCTTGTGGATAGGAATAGATCCTGGTTCAGTGAGGCAATGCTTCATTCTCCTCCCAATTGTGCTTCTGATTCTCCAGGGCCTTAGCCACCATTTCCCTGTGTAGGTACTTTCTCACCACAATCTCTATTCTCCCACCCCAAATATACTTGTTTTTCAACTCCCTTTTATGTGTTGTCTTCCCCATTAGGATATAAATGCAGGGATCATTTTAGCACTTAATAAATGTTTGTTGCTTGCCTGAATCATAGGTTCACTTCCCATCCCCCTCTTCCCATCTTCCAGCTAAACATCAAAGGGTAGCTTATGCCAGATGCAAAGAAGAACAAAAGGCAAATTCAGGAACTGTCCTTCCATGAGTTCTGATCAATCAATGAGTATTTGTTAAGCACCTAAAACTGTCCAAGGTATGGAAGATACATACAAAGAATAAAATAATCCCTACTATCAAGAAGTTTGTATTATAATGGGGAGATAGATAGATGGATAGATGGATAGATAGATAGATAGATAGATAGATAGATAGATAGATAGATAGATAGATAGATAGATAGACTACCCATAAATATTAAGTGAATAAATACAAATATATACAAAGTAGTTAAATACAATAGGGATGTAAATGGCAAACCCCTCCAGTATTTTTGCAATAAAACCCCTAATGGGGACACGAATGGACCTGACTGAAACAACAAAACAACAAAAGCTAAACACAAGGTAGTTTGAAAGAGAAGGCATGAACAGTCAGGGGACCACTCTAATCCCAAAGGTTCAGTGTTTCAACAACAAGGAAACCTCCAATCACTGATCCCTCCTATCTCACCCATTCCATTAGCCCACTTTGGGTTGCTCTTAATTCCCTGCCCAATTTGGACTCACTCCACAGTCAGCCACTTCAATGCTACCTACAATTACACTCCCCACTCAGACTGTAACCACCATAATACAGGCTCTTATTGTCAATTCAGTTGACTTAAATATTTATTAAATGCCTACCACCAGCAGGACTATTGTAGCCTTCCCACAAGATTTTTTTACTTCATTCTTTTACCCCTCCAATTCTACTACTTTGTAGGATCATAAATGTAGAAGGAATGTAGAACTCTGTGAGGGACATCAATGCTCATATGGTCCAACTCCCTCATTTTGCAGATAAGGAAACTGAGATCCATGGAGGGAAAAGAGCTTGTCTCGCCCAAAGCTACAAAAGTAATAAGTGGCAGAGTCAGAAATCAAACCCAGGTCCTCTGACTCCAAATACAGTCCTGTTTTCACTACATCATGATCTCTCCCTCTTTGTACCAATGCCAGAATTATCTTTGCTTCCCATGGATCTATTCATGCCATTCCTCTGATCAAAAATCATAAGTGGCTCTCTGTTATCTCCTGAGTAAAGTTTAAACTGTTTCCACTCATAATTCAAGGTACTCCATAACATGATATCTCCTTACTTTTCTAGGTTTGTTTCATATTGCTCCAAGTCTTGTGCTGCAGCCAAGTGAGGTCTCTCTGGCCCCTAAACAATGTACTGTATGGGAGTGGAGCCAAGACAGCAGTGTAGGGGCAGCAAGGTACTGCAGCTCCCACATAGCCAGCTCAAATACCCATAAAATATGACTCTAAACAAATTTTAGGGCTCTAAAATGCACACAAATACACCTCCGCTGAAGGCAGCTCCCATCTCAGTGCTGGGAGCAGAAACCAGCTCAGCCTGAAACCATGATGTGGCCCCGGGGGTGGTCAGACAAGCTGAGCCAAGCCAAGCCACAGCTGGAGCTTCAGGAGAGTGGATCAGCAGCAGCTGTGGCAGTTTCCAGAATTATCAAGCCATAAGAAACAAGGCCTAAGTGAAAGGTCAGTAGAACTCAGCTAAACTTGGGGAAGAAAAGTGGTCCAGCCAAACCGCCTCCAGGGCAAGGAGGCAGCAGAAGCAGAGGCTCTGCAGCCACCTTGATGTATCTGCTTCAGAGTTCCCGGCCTGCAGAGAGCAGGGGGACCAAGTGATTGTTCAGAGGCCAAGTTCTCTTGCATTGAGTGGCCTGGATCCGGATTGCAGTCTTGGGTGGTGGTCCTGGGGTGTGTTTTCAGTGAGCCAAAGCTGGTGGGGGCTGCAAAAAAATGACAGCCCAGCAGCTGGGAAAATCCCAGCTATTTGGGACAGAGCTTTCCCCTCTGGAAGCAGAGTTCCACAGAGCTAAAAAATCATTGACTGGCCATCATTAGCAGGCAAAGTAAGCAAAGTAAGAACAGCAACCAAACTCTAGATTCCTTCTTTGGGGACAAGAAGGATCAAAGCATGGAATGGGAGGAAGACAACACAGTCAGAACTCCCATACCAAAAGCTTCCAAGAAACATGAAGACTGCCTAAAAGCCACAGATCAGCTCAAGAAGGATTTTGAAAACCAAATGAGAGAAATGGAGGAAAAATTGGGAAGAAAAATAAGAATGATGCAAGAAAATCATGAAAAGAGAATCAACAACCTGACTGAAGAAAATAACACCTTAAAAAATAGATTAAATCAAATGGCAAAAGAGGCCCAAAAAGCCAATGAGGAGAAGAATGCCTTAAAAAGAC
>JAQQSV010009032.1:0-13623 GCA_028646515.1 Pseudochirops corinnae | reverse complement strand
GAGCTGACTTTAGTGGGAAGTATCCTTGTGTGCGTTTTGGAGTTCTAGCATTGGTTTAGTGTCCTATTTTATGGGTATTTTGGGGTGGCTATGTGAGAGCTGCGATATGTTGCTGCTGCTACGCCACCATATTGGCTCCGCCCCCGAAAGAAGCATTTATTAAGTGCCTATTATGTACCAGGCACTGTCCTAAGTGCTTTACAAATATTAATTCATTTGAGAAAGGGATCCCAAATTGCTATTACCATTTAAAATTGAATACACACTTTAAAAAATAAATTACATTAACTGAAGTTCAGTTTCATATAAAATTCTTTTTTCTACAATTCTTTGTATATTGGAATGTTCATTTTTATTGGTAATTGTTAAGTTCATTCAAAATTAAAAGATGATTGATCCAAAACCTGCATTCTGTAGTTTCCCACTTACTGATTCTAATTTTATTCTCTTGAGCCATCTAGGACAAGTCTAATTTTTCTTTCACATGACAACCTTTAAAATACTTTAAGAATGGAATCAATACTCACCCTCCCACTCCCCACACACACCCCTCACCTCACCTCACCTCACCCAAGTCTTCTGTTCTCCAGATTAAAAAACCTCAGATCCTTTAGTTGGAAACATGTGTTTTACAGATGAGGAAACTGAGGCCCAGGGTAGTCTTTTAGATCATAGGTTTGGAGTTGGAAAGGACCTCAGTTTTATAAAGGAGGAAACTAAGACCCAGAAAGGTTTGTCCAAAGTGGTATAGCCCAGCTGGGATTGAACTCAGATTTTCTGACACCAAATACAGCACTCCTTCTATAGCATGATGCCCTTAATTAAATAATTTGCTCAAGCATACACAGCTAGTTAGTAGTAGCCACATCTAAGACCCATGTCTCCTGACTCCAAGACCAACTGTAATATTAGGACAAGAATTCAAAATGGCTCAGAAACATTTGATGCTCTTGTAGCCTTTTGCCGCCTGTTTTTTTTGGGATTTAGTTACAAATCCAGTCCTGACCTTTGTTGAAAGGGTCGCTTAAGGGGAGTAAGGGAAGATGCAACAAAGTAAGGCTGGTCATGACCTGATCAGTCCACGGTTACTAAGTTACCTGGGGATAGAACCTTTTACAAGGTCCATAAGTAGAAGCTGAGGGAAAGTAGGAGCCAGGGGGAAAAGACCCAAGGAATGGCATCTGGGAGGGCCATTATTAGTTCAAGGATTCTTTGAAGTCTCAGTGACACATGCTGAACACATGAACTTTGCCAAACAACAGGAAGAAACAGCCACCAAAATGTATGCACAAATAAGAAAAGGGAAGCCAAAGACCCCCTAGTATGGTCACCTTTCCATCACTGATACCGCTAATTAGAGTGGGACTGGGGGAAAGCTATCAATTTGTGAAAAAGTTATTCAAAATGAGTCTCTGGAGAGAAAAATCCCCAAAAATCTAAAGAAAAACAAAATGATAAGACAGGAATCATTTTTTTTTTTAATGGTGGAGGGAAGGTGCTTAGGGATAGAGTTAAGAGGGGTATAGAGGTTCAAAGAGGCAACAGAACTTGAGCCAAAATCTGTCCATGACTTTGCTAACCATCAATTCAGGAAAAGCCCCAAGGACTCTTTAATGAAGGTAGAGTTGGTCATGACCTCAGCTTTTGCATCTTTATGTCTCCTCTGAAGTGTACTTGTTCCTGGGGACCCCCTTGTGGGAGTACTGACTCAGAAGGAAACTCACCATGTTGTACATCACATACCACTTCCTGCAGTGCTCCCTGGGTTTTCCCTAGAAGGCTCTCTCTTTCATGGGCTGACCTTGAGTAGCATGGAGGAAGTTGCTAGGATCCCAAAGCGAGGGACTCTATCTGGGTTACCCAAGTGAAAGCTCAATACAAAGGGGACAGGAGATGGAAGTCCTGATGCAGGGCCCTGACTTTCCCTTAATCCTTTTCTTGCTTCATTTGTATGTATTTGCATATGTATCTATACATGCACAAATGGTCTTTATCATCTTCCAATAAGCCCAACTCTGTGCCACATTGATTATCCTGTGGAAGTTTCATAGAATAACAAATGTAGAGCACAAAAAATGTTAGATATGGATTGATTCAATCTCTTCATTTTACAGATGAAGAAACTGAGCCTCAGAAATAGTGATCTGACCCTTCTACCAGGCTTGAAATACTCTCCCTTCTAAGCTTCTTCTCTTCCAATCCTTGGCTTCCTTTAAGATTCAGTTCAGATATTGTCTCCTACAGGAGACTTTTCCTGTCCTTCCAGTTGCTAATGGCTTCCCTTCTAAACCTATCATCTGTCTACTCTGTATTGATCTTTCATATACTCATGTGTTTATATAGTCTCTTCACCACTGGATTGTGAGCTCCTTGAAGGCAGGGACTATTTTGTCTGTTTGTTTGGATCGCCAGTGCTTTGCACAATGTTTGGCACATAGTAAATACATAAGAAACACTTGCTGATGGATTAGGGTACAAACCTTGTCAGGTCCTATCAATCTAGAAAGACTTTAGGTGCAGGCTCAGCAATAGCTTGTAGGTCTGTTGTGAGAGAAACTGCCTTGCTATGTTTGTAGAGGTTTATCATCAGAAAGTTGGCCACTAAGTTATGATTTTATTTTTCCTGACCACAACAACTCATTTTGACTGTCCACCAAAGCATGAAGGACTTGTGGTCTTGGTTCAGAGGGTGTCCATGTTTATGATGTCTTTTGAAGTGTTGAAGTATAACCTATGTCATAGCCACCTGAAAGAACTGCTTCAGATAACTACTGTTGATTTCACAGTAAAAAGGAAGGAGTTCGTCACTTAAAGGCCATCAGTGGATTGTCCCTGTTTCTAAAAATTCATCACAGGCTCATCAAGATTAAGGTATTGAACACAGAGCTAACAATCTGATAATGTAAGAGAAACGTAACTGGCCGAGAAAAGATAACAAAAGAAAACAAATATGTAGGATTCCATTTGACTATTCCTCTGTCTCTAGGATACTGTATCCAAACCACAGCAGAAATATTAACTTTGATTTTAGGACTTATAGCATAGACATTTGGATTTTTAAAAATCCTCTCTAAACCCTTTCTAACTTCCCAATTGTTGTGGAGGGCATCACCATCCTCCCCATTGGCCAGTTTTATATCTAGGTGTTATGCCCAACTGTTCTCTCTCTCTCACTACAAATCCCATGTTACTAAGCCCTTTCATTTTCCCTTTCATAACATCTTTCTTACATGTTCTTCTCTCCTCTGATACACACACACATACACACGCACACACACACACATTTCCCTACTCCTCCTCAGTGTAAGCTCTCACCACTTCATGCTCAGACTATCACGATAGCCGGCTGGTTGGTCTCCCTGCCTCAGGTCTAGCTCCACTCCACTCCAATCCTTTATTCAGTTCTCAAATTGATCTTTCTCAAGAACAGATCTGACTGTGCTATCCCTATATCTTCCCACTTCACCTCCCTTTTAAATAAATTCTAGTGGCCTCTGCAATCAAACAAAAAAAATCCCTTTTTTGTCTTTTAAAGTCCTTTGTAACTTGATTCCTTCCTACATCTCCAGTCTTCTTATACCTTACACTTCCTGTGTACGCTCTGCGATCCAACAATATTGGCCTCCATACTATTCCTCACATAAGACACTCTAGCTTTGACCAAGGTTTTGCTGGTTATCTCCATGCTTGGAAATATCTCCCTCCTTATCTCGTCTCCCAGCTTCCCTGGTTTCTTTCAAGTCTCAGCTTAACTCTCACTTTCTATGTTGTCTTTCCCAGTCTTCCTTAATTTTAGTTCTCTCTCTGGGACTATCCCAAATTTATTCCGTTTTTTATCTCATTTGTAAATAGTTGCTTGCACATTGTCTCCTCCATTAGACATTGAATTCCTTGAGAAAAGGGACTATAATTTACCTAAGCACTGTGTCTTACCTTAATATAGCATCCTACGCATAGTAGGTGCTTAGTAAATATTGGTTGACTGGCTGATGGATACTTATGACTGTGAGCAAGTATTTGAACAGGATCAGAATGGGGCAACCTTGAGGCAAGGAGAACCAATTAGGAGACTATTGCAATAATCCAAATGAGAGGCTATAAAAGTCTGAACTAAGGTGGTACATGTGTAAGCAGAGAGAAGGGGACTGATGGAAACAATGTTGCATTAGGTAGAAAAAACAAGATTTAGCAATTGGTAGGATATGTGATATGAGCAAGAGTGAGCAGTTCAGGATAATGCTGAGGTTACAAGCCTGGGATTCGGGAAGAATAATGGTGCCTTCTGTAGAAATAAGACAGTTTCGAAGAGGAAAGGGTTTCACGGGTGGGTCGGGGGGACAGATAAGGATTTCAGTTTTGGACATGTTCAGATTGAAATGTCTCTGGAATATCTCATTTGAAATATTCAATAGGAAGCTAACAAGTTGAGGTTGGAGCTGAAAATATAGATACAACAGCCATTAGCAGAGAGAAGATAATTAAACTTGTAGAATCAGAGAAGATTTCCATGAGAGATAATATAGAGAGATAAGAGAAAATCTTCCACAGAACCATGCAGTACACTGACTTTTCAGGGTCAATGATCAATCATGCAATCAATCAAAAAACATTTACTAGCCACCAACTATGTGTCTGGCACTGTGCTAAGCACGAGGGACGCCAAAAGAGGCAAAAGGTAGTCCCTGTCCTCAAGGAGCTTACAACCTCATGGGAGAGACAACATTCAAACAAATCTATACAGAGCAAACTATATATAGGATAAATAGGAAATGATTAACAGAGGGGAAGATACTAGAATTAAGAAGACTTAAGAGTAAAGATAGGACATCAATGATGTGCCAGCAAAGCAGATAAAGAATGAGTGGTCAGACAGGCAGAAGGAAGACCAGGAGAGAATAGTGTTACAAGAACCTAGAGTGAAGAGGAGGAGGTGTAATTTTAGTTCTGAACTTAACATAACTAAAACTAACAACTAAATTAAGCTCTTGTATATAAACAGTAGAACAAAAAGAAAAGGAAATTATATATGGGTCTCTATTATGAAGAGCCTACTTTCTCTTTTTTTACTATGCTTCTTATAGCATTTCAAGATGAGATAAAATCTATAATAATGAAGCACCTAAAAATCTAGGTGCGGAAACAAGAGGTTGCTTTACTGAGGAATAAAGTCTACATAGCCCAAGTAGCAGCATGAGGATATTGAGTAAGCAGACCTTCCCCAAATCTTCCTGTTCCCCAGAGAAGATGCTTTTGGTGAGCCCAGGTCGAGATGGCCTGAACAAATATACAGGGATTCTCTCAGATCCAAGAAGTCTATTAGCAGAGAGGAACATGGTCCTTAGAGATGCCTCCATATCAGATGATAAGTTACTGGAAGGTATCTGAATCTGAGGTCATCTCCCTTGACAAATTTCTTTATTGGTTTATGCCAGTAGCATGGTGCCACATCATAGCCTAAATCAACTCCTAGACTACCACAAGTGATTACATGTCTTTTATGGGAAAAACATCATGGAAAGAAACATGGTGCCAAAGTCAGCAAGAGTTAGGTTTAAATTCAAACTTCTACACTTACTGTCTGTGTGATCCTGGGAAAAGGATATTTAACCTCTCTGAGTCTCAATGTTCCTTATCCAGAAACACTTAGTTTGTAGTGTTGTAGGGAGGGAAGTGTTTAAATTCATATATGAAAAAAAATCCCCAAAGGCTTTCTTGTTATAGTTCTGTAAACATAAGCAAGAGGGAGAGAGGGAGGAGGGAAGGAAGGACTAAGGAAGGGAGGCAGGAAGGAGAGACGAAAGGAAGGAAGGAAGGAGGAAGGATGGAAGGAAGGAAGAAAGGAAGGAAGGAAGGAAGGAAAAGAGAAAGGAAGAAAAGGAGAGAGAGAGGAGAAAGAGAAGGAGGAAGGGAAGGAAAAAAGAAAGGAAAAGAAAAGAAATACAGGAAGGAAAAGGACTCATATTGCAGTAGAGGCCCTAGATTCAAGTCATGACTTTCTCATTCACTTACTTTACCAGACACTTCACCTCTCTGTGTTTGTTTTCTCTGTAAAATGAGAAGGTTTGACTAGATGACTTATAAGGTCCGTTCCAGCTCTAAATCTAGGATGCTATAAGATAAGAATATGATTTTTACTTTCCCTATTTTGCAAATGAAGAAACTCAAGCTTATAAAAGTAAAGGTGTGTGACCAAAATAATACAGCGAGGATGGGATAGAGCGATGATTAAAGTTCACTTCTTCCGACTCCAACTAGATAACCGGATAGTAATTGAACATCCTAGTTTATGCTCCTTGGATCTGGGTAGATTTGGAGAAAAGTAGAAAGAGGAGAAGAAAATGGAAGAGCACTGGATTGGGGGTCAAGAGATCTACATTCTAATAACTAGTTTCTTCTGTATCTCAAGCAAATCAATAAACATCTCAGGTCTTAAGATTCCTTATTGGTTGGGACAACTAGGTGGCGCAGTGAATAGAGCACCAGGCCTGGAGTTGGAAGCACTGGAGTTCAAATCCAGCCTCAGACTCCTAACAATTACTAGCCTTGTGACCTTGGGCAAGGCACTTAACCTCAATTGCCCTGCCTTTCTCCCTCAAAAAAAAAAAAAGATTCCTTATTGGTGAAATGAAGACATTGGAATACATGATCTTCATTGTCCCTTCTAAAATGAAAGACTGATTCCATGAGTGACTTGTAGTTGGTTGTGGGTAGTGGGGAGGGAGGATAGATGAAGTGAGGGAAAGGGAAAAAAATCCAATTTACTCTTTATTTTTTTAACCCCACTTCAGTGTCTTGGCTAGATTTATTTAGAAAACTGCTCCTGGGAAGAACAGAGCCATATGCATCCAATGAGTTAGCCTGGCTATTTAAAGAACCCAACCTTCATCTAAAGAGGCCTAGTTGGCTATAGTTACTCAGAGAAATTGCCAAGTTCTGAGGAACCAAATTTAAACCATAAGAAAGCAAAAGACCATTTCCACTGAGGCCCTGAAGTGCTAAGTGGTATTAAGAGACCTGTATTGGCAAAGTCGAGGGAAGAGTGACTGTTTACATAAAGAGTGTGGGGATTAATTGCATTGGGACTTCTTTCTAAACCAATATTTAGTCTAATGCGATTCACTCTGTCAGTTCCTCCCTCCACATGTTTTACTGTTCAGTTGCTAATGGCCTGGTCTGTACTGAGGCCATCAGGACAAAAGCTAGGATTTCCATGTAATAAAGAAAATCAGAGAGGGAGACGAGATTAACCGAAAGAGATAAGTGTGTACATTTTTGGAGGTCAATGGGTCCCAGAAAGCACTGCCTCATTATTTTTTTTTTATCTTTTATATTTTAGGTGTGCTCTTTGAAGTCTTAAACTAATACAACAAAAATATGAAGTACTTTCTCTCCTCTAATGACAAACAGACTGAAGAGTCTGATTGGAACTCGTATTGTTGGGTACCTTGCTACATATCCCCTGACAGGTGACCCAGTTCCCCGTGGTACTCTCTCATGTGGATGCCAGTTTGATTGGCAACTTCAGTGTGAAGAGGGAGTAAGAAAGGGGGGCTTGTTTGACCTCGGGCAAGTCTTTTCCATTCCTCTGTGCCTCAGCTTCCTCATTAGTAAAGTGAGTGGTGGACTAGATGATTTTTAAAAGTCCTTTCTTCATCTAAGATCCTATAGCATCATAGATTTACACAGAAAGACCCTAGAGCAGTGGTTCTCAACCTGTGGGTTGTGACCCCTTTGGGGGTCAAACGACCCTTTCACAGGGGTTGCCTAAGACCGTTGGAAAACACGTATTTCCAATGGTCTTAGGAACCGAGACACCACTCTTCTGTCTGTCTCTAGGTGGGTCCACCGACATGCAGATTCACCCACAGATGACTATTAAAGGGTTGTGGCGTTAGAAAGGTTGAGAACCACTGCCCTAGATGTCATTGATCCAAACCTCTTATTTTAATAGATCAGGATACTGGGGCCCAGAGACATTAAGAGACTTACTTTGAGTCACACAGGGGTAAGAGCCTGAAGCAGTTTTTGAACACAGGTCCCTCTGACTCCAGCTTCTGCACTCTATCCTCTATACTACTTGACCTTTATATCCTACCTTTCCCTCTATTCTATTCATATTTGATAGTTAAATGGCCATTTTCCTCTCGTAATCTCAAAGTGAGCTTCTAGCTACCTGGGAAAAAATTAGTCATGTATACAAGTCACTTTTAATTCAGAAAAAAAATTGGAAAGATAAGTTAGGATCAGTGTTTAGAGCCCCTTGGGGACTAAGCTAAAAAATCTGGTCTTTATTTGGTAAGCAATCAGAAGGTAGCTAGGTGGTGTAGTGGATAGAGTGCTGGGCCTGGAGTCAGGACAGTTCAAATCTGGCTCAGACACTTACTAGTCTAGACTCTGGACAAGTCAATTAACCTTGTTTGCCTCAGTTTGCTCATCTGTAAAATGAGCTGGAGAAGGAAATGGCAAACCACTCCAGCATCTTAGGCAAGAAAACACCAAATGGGGTCAGGAAGAACTGTATATAACAGAAAAACAACAAATAGAAGTCATTAAAAGTTTCAGGGTAATAAAGTGATACGATCAGAGCTGTTCATTAGGAAGATAAATATGGCACCATGGATGGAAGGAGGGCAATAGGGTGACTGAGAGACTGGTTAGGAGCTTATTGTAATCTTCCAGGTGAGAGATAATAAGAGGCTAAATGAACAATCACGTGGTAGTGGAGAGAAGGGAATGAACGTGAGAGGTATTTCAGATATAGAACGAATCACGCTTCATGGATAATTAGATGCAGAAGAGATAGAGAGAGAGTGAGACAAATCAAAGATGACAATGCAATTTCTAGTGTGGGTGATTTAAAAAAAAATAAAACAAAACAGTGGTTCCATCAAAAGAAATAAGGAAGTCAGGGGAAAGAACAGGTTGAAAGGAGTACAATGAGTTCCATTGTGGACATAGTTATTTTAAGTAGCTAACAAATTCTCCAGATAGAGGTAAATATGTGCTTGGACTTCGGGAATAAATAGAATTGAAATCATTCATAAAGAAGGGACAACTGAAACTGTGGAAGGAGAAAAAATCTCTGTGGAAGAGAGAAGAGATGAGCATCGAAGAGGAGAAGAGAAAAGATTACTGTAATTAATGGATAGTAGGAAGAGGAGGAAAGCCTGAATGAAACAGCTGGAGAGATAGAAGGAGAACTAGGAAAGGACAATGCAGCAAAGGGAAGAATTTTGAGAAAAAGAGAGGTAAAAAATGGCATCAAAGGAAGAGAACTGAAACAAAGGCCCTTAAATTAGGGTATTAGGGCATTAGTAGTGTCCTTCAAGAATATACTTTCAGCAGAGTACAAACTAGCTTGCAGTGACTAAGTTTGATGGGATAAAATGCTGGGAAAATGAAGGCAATGAATGCATGCGCTATCTCTAGACCCTTGGTAATGAATGAACGAAAAGAAGACAATAGTATTGGAGAGCGTGGCATGGTCAAAGGGAGGTTCTTTTCCTTCTTTAAAGGACAGGGAAAAAAAAATGCTTAAATATAGGTAGAAAGGAAGGCATCCACTAGAGCCTGGAGAAGAAGAGTTTGAAGGGGTGTGTGTGTGTGTGTGTGTGTGTGTGTGTGTGTGTGTGTGTGTGTGTGTGTGTGCGTGTGTGTGTATGTGTGTGTGTGTGAATGAGAGAGACAGACAGACAGAGACACAGGTAGAGAGACAGACAGAGAGACAGAGACATGAAACAGAGTCCTAGAGAATGGAATCAAGGGCACAGTTGAAGGCATTGATAAAAAGAAGAGCGACGCCTCTTCACAGGAGAGATGGAGGAAAGAATGGTCAAAGGCATTTAGTGTTTTTGAAGCAGGAGAGTTGAGGGAAATAATGCAATGAAGCCTTTATAATTTCATAAAGTAGAAGGGGCAGTCATAGATTTTGAGTGAGTGGACTGGGTTAGGACTAGGCATCTGCAAAGACTGGGAAATTCTCTGGTAAAAAATGCTTTGGGAAATTTAATACAAAATAAATAAAAGATTAATGAGACTTTTTGGCATCCTCTCTTCTCAGTCCATGTGCCATTGGAGTCACTCACATCACCCTGGTTGAGCCCTCAAAGGCATTCAGGGGTCTTATTGAAGAACTGCCCTAAGTTTCTGCTCTGACCCATACCCCAGGACATCAAGGATTTCCTTCTGCAATAACAACAAAAAAATATTAAGAACAAAGTCACTGGCTTTTTGCGTGAAGGTTCTTGGAATGATACTAATCTAAAAGTATGATTTCCCCATTATGGAGTTTCCACTATGTTTCTTGGTTTTGGAGGACAAAAAATGGCATCCCAAAAGACAAAAGTGAAAGAAGAGCTTGGATATTTTTCTAGGAAAGCTTGTTTTTGTTTAGTTGTTTTTCAATTGTGTCTGACTCTTCATGACCTCTTTTTGGGCATTTTCTTGGCATACTAGATATAACTAGATATAGATACTAGAATAACCTGCCATTTCCTTCTCCAGCTCATTTTACAGATGAGAAAATTGAGGCAAATAGGGTAAAGGGACTTGCCCAGGGTCACACAGCTAGTAAGTATTTGGAGCCAGATTTGAACTCAGGTCTACCTGACTCTTAGCTCGGTGCTCTATCCATTGTGCCATCTAACTGAGGTAACACACAACCAGGGCACTGAAAATAATGAGAACCAGGTTACCACAATGGCAACTCAGATCCTTGGGGATTTGGACACATAGGAATTGCTGTTCCTGATGTACAAGGTGCTAGTAAAAGATGTGAAGAATTAGGAGCAAAATCTGTGAAGAAATCTGATGAAAGCAAAACAAAAGGACTGGCATTTACTCACGATCCGGATGGCTACTGAATTGAAATTCTGAATCCTAATCGTATAACCCTCACTTAGTTTTGCCAGAGCAATACAGTTCTGAGATTTTTTTAGAAAATGTTTTGAAAACAAAGAGCACCATGATTTAAGGGTGCTAGACTAAAAGAAGAATGCAGTATTTATATAGCCCTCTCAACTTGAAATCCGTTCTTCAGTTCTATTCATGACCCATTTTAACTATAGTTTACATTTACTATTCATGTTTTAAAGCATTGTATGTCTTCCCACTAATTAAAATATTGTAGTCATGCATTTATACCTTTCATGTAATAATTATTACAATTCCTTCTCAGAGGATGATTTAGAATTAGCCTTTCTTTCTTCCATCATTTCTTTGACACCACCTTTGAACTTTGGTTTAACCATCATTTTCAAAAATAGTATTTAATGTGCTGGTACTGTGATGTCTTCTGAGATTTCAGTGCCCTAGAAATAACTTTTCACAATAGAAAATAAAGGAAGGTGCACACCTTGAAATTTAATGAGAATTTCAAATGGAAAAAAAAAATGGGGAAGTTGGAATAAAGTATTCATTGTGTTAAAGCACATGCCCTGACATGCAACTTTGAAAAATCCCATCAGGTTGATAAGGATGCTAGTGTTTAAAAAAATGTGTTATAAAGGAGTTAGAGACACTTTTTGAGATGAGTGGAACACTTCATTCCATCTAAGGTATGTTCACATAATCATGACCTCAATGATCAATGTTCTAAAAACTCTACTTTTGAGATAATGCATCTGAAATTTGAACTTTAAAATACATCAACAACTCATGGTCAGATTTTTGCTAAAGAGCTTCTTTCACCATCGACTAGCCTGATCTTCTGGCAACAGATGTAATCTGTCAAGTGGGTCCATATTTAAAGTCTTTCCCTCTTGGCCCAGGAACAATCTAAGGTTATATGTTGCTGGTATAGAAGGAAGCCAGAATTGCTTCCACACCAAACTAAAGAATTATAATAAATGGTTACTTATGTTATATTGCTTGCAAATCACATTCAGTGATTGCTCAACACAGAATTTAATTAACATAGGAACTGCTAATTAACAAAAGCCTCTGCTAAATGTACTCCCCTATCACACTGACATCCATTTGATCTATTTTTAAAACATAGCTGGTCTTTATATTCATTATGGTTTTATAATACAAAACTCCAATTTAATTTAGCAATAGACATTTTACAAAATGTAATAGATCCCTATAGGCCATTCCAGTTATGACTGCACTCACTCCATATATATATAATCTGTTGTCAGATTTTGACATTCCCACCTTTATAACAGCTTTCTGGTTGGTCTCCCTGCCTCAATTCTCTCCCTATTCCAGTCCATTCTCCCTTTAAATTCCAAGGTGATTTTCTTTTTCTAAAATGTTGTTCTGTTCATGTCACACCCATCTACTCAATGAGCTCCAGTGGCTCCTTAGTATCTCAATGATAAAATGACTTTGTGAAGCTCTTCATAACCTAGTCATTTGACTCACTTCCAAGTAGTCTGTTCCAGTACCACTGGCAGGTTCTTGAAGATAACACCATTGCCTATCTTTGTTCCTTTTCCCTAGCTGTCCCCCACACCTAGAATGGTCTACCTTATTACCTCTGACTCTTAGTTTCCTTGAACTACTTTTCAGGGCTGCTCGTCCACCTTTGGTGTTCACCTGTCACCCAACTCTCACCTCTAACTCTAAGAAGCTGCAGCATGTGCCGCAGCTACACCCCAGCAAAACCCATCTTATCAGAGGGGCTAAACTAGGTTGAGGATAACCATTGGGCTTCAAACCTGTTGATGAATAATGGGAGTGTCTACACCAAGCAAATACTTATAAAATATGACTCTAAACAAATTTTAGAGCTACAGAACCCACAAAGTGACAGAGAGAAATAAATTTCCCACTGTAGGCAACCTGGCAGACAGACAGGAAGGTTCCATCACAGTGTGCTGGGAGCAGAACCCGGGCCTGTGAACCCATGGTTTTAGCCCCAGGGAGGCCTGGACCAGCCGTGGCTGGAGCTTTCCAGAGAGTGGATATTCAGCAACTGTGGTAGTTTCCAGAAATATCAACCCATAGATGCCAAAGAAAAAGTGAGAGGTCAGTGGAACTCTGCTGGATCTGGGGGGGGGATGGAGGAGCAGGTCTGGCCCCTGCCCTGGGATGAAAAGTGGTGGAGATGCAGTGTCCCTGCAGCTACTTCCATGTGGCTGCTTCAGAGCTCCTGGCCTGCAGATCATAGGGGGGGCCAAGTGACCACTCAGGGGCTAAGCACTCTTGCCTTAACCTGCCAGGATCTGGATTGTGGTCTTTGGTGGTGGTCCTGAGGTGTTTGACCAGTGAGCCAAAGCTGGTGGGGGCTGTAGAGATGGTGGCTTCCTAATAGCTCTGGCAGCTGGGAAAACCCCAGTGATTTGGGACAAAGCTCCCCCCTCTGGAAGCAGAGTTCTACTGTGACAAAGAGCTCAAAAGTCAAGTAATTGACAGGCAACATGAGCAAGCAAAGGAAGTAAAGCAAACACAGTCATCCAACTTCAGATTCCTTTTTTGGGGACAAAAAAGATCAAAGTATGGATTGGGAGGAAGACAACACAGACAGAACTAATGCACCAAAAGCTTCCAAGAAAAATATGAACTAGTTACAGGCCATGGAGGAGTTCAAGAAGGATTTTGAAAATCAAGTAAGAGAAGTAGAGGAAAAATTGGGAAGAGAAATGAGAATGATGCAAGAAAATCATGAAAAGTGAGTCA
>JAQQSV010009031.1:0-13623 GCA_028646515.1 Pseudochirops corinnae | reverse complement strand
ATATTCTTCCTTATCATTTCCCACTCCCATTGTTTCCCTTAAACTTTTGTTTTTCCAAGACTCATTTCTTGTTACCGGTGCTTTAAAATTAGCAAGTAAATATGGAATGGACAATTTTGAATTCTATGTCATTTAATACAGAAACAATATTTCACTGGATCTCATTGATGTAGGGACCAAATCCAACTTGGCAGATGGTCACCCATCCACAGTTTTTCATTTTGATGGATTATTTTCTAGGCTCCCTCATAAATCTTAGAATATCCCCCCAATATGTTAGAGGCTTTCCTCTAGGTCTTTTCATATTCTGAAGGTAACAATGCATTATTTACACTTTCCATCTGTTATGTCTTGCTACTGCTTCACCTTTTGTGTTCACATATTTCATGGATGCTGTTCTTCAGCCATTTGTTCAAGACGATTCATCATTGTTGTATGATGTGCCCCATTTATGTCAATCCATTGCCTTTTGTACATGCACAACTGACTCTTTGGAGATTGTGGTATTCTTTGGTAGAAATCATATAATTTCACTGAGAAAATGTTGGTATTAAAAAAAGTGCTTGCTTGTCAAATTGTGAAGATCAAACATGACTTTAAGGAAGGGAGAGGACACTTCAAATACATTCTTTTGAGGAGTTCCATAGCTTTTCCATATTATACATGTCTTCTGAATTTTCAATGTTTTGATCAGTTTTTGCTAATTTTTCCTCTTCTTCTTATTTTTTTTATTTTTTTGCCTTTACAAAATTTTTACTTGTATAAGATGGCTTTATAGGTAAGAAAGGGTGAGGGATACTTAGGAAAATTAAAATGACATGAAACCAAAATATATTAATAAAATCTTATTTTTCAAAAATAACTTCTTGTATGTGGATATAACTTGATTATTGAAAGTGCCACATAACATGCCAAACACTCTTCCTATCTGCAATGCAAAGCATTGTAGTCTGTCTACACTTAAATCTCCAGGGCATTACCAATCACTACACTGGACAAATCCTTCTGTTACTAATTCAAGTTGCTTTTTATCTGAAGATGGAACATTATCTGCAGCTTCCATCAATGCATGATATTAGAATGAAGACAGACAAGGTAGGTACCTTTCCTGCAGGAACAGAAATTCGTTTTAAATGTAATTAAACCACAAACACAATCAAGAAATGTGTTTTATTTTTTTATTTTTATTTTTATTATTTTTATTATTTTAATAATTATAAAATCTGGTCTATTTAAAAAAGCAGACTGAGCTTGTATATTTATCTTATAAATGTATACATACATACATACATATATACATATATATATATATATATATATTTTCCATAAAAGTTTGACGTGTTATTTAAATATATTCTAAAGCTGCTGTTATGGGCTGGGAAAAGGGGGAAACCCAAAACAAAAACAGGTGGGGCCCTTTTACCACCATTCTTAAGAGGACGGCAAAATGGGAAGTTTTTCTGTTTTCTTTGACTGTTCATAAATACATTCTATAATTTGTTTCTGTGCCAATGTCAGAATCTATATCTTTAAACAGTTTGAGTGAAGTCAGCTTTGAGTCAGGTAAGGAGGGAGACAAGGTGTAACTCAGAAGAAAATTTAATCTATTCATCAAAATTTAGTCCTAAGAACAAGTGAATCTCAGCAAAAAAAGAAAATGTGTTTCATTGCCATGCTTCCCCCTCCCCCACATGAAGTATCACTGCCAATTCTCCAGTCAAATTCATGGGAATAAATACAGTACATTTCATCTTTGACACTTTTGAAATGTTTTCTTTTCACTAAAAGTCATTCCTTTACACCTTAACATCAAAATCTGGAAATATCTGTAGAGAGCTCAGAGTTAAATTTGTTGTCTTTTTTGCAAAGGAAAATCAGTAGGTGGCAAGACACAAAGATGAGAGCACCAATGCCCTCTTAGAGGGGTGTGTATATAAACACAAAGAGGAACAGATGCCATTGGGTTCTTCTATTCAGGCAGCTGGGGGTAACTAATAATAATGGGGGGGGGGTTACCAATTAAAATAATAGATCAGTGCAGCCTAGAGTATCCCCTATGGCAATTAAGTATGAAAGGGTGGGTGGAAGAACACTATTCTTCTGTGGCCCCTTTAGCCAGGGCTTAAATGGCCTTTAAGCAGTATGTGTGACCTATCCACCTCAATAGAAGGGTGGGATGTAGTTGCTAGGGGTTTGCCTGAAAGTTGGCAGATAATATGACAGATAAGACCTAATCTCTTCACTCCTGATGACTCCCTTTTGGGCTGAGGGCTGTGACATTTTACGCACTTGACTTGTGTGAGTTTCTCATCAGAAAAATGCCATTAGGTATATGTATGATGAGAAGACAAGTCTGCAAAAACAATATTGCAGTAGCATCTAGCCAATCTGTTTCTGAATTTGTACTCTGTGACTCCTAGAAGATATTCTACAACTCTTCGAGAAATTCAAATGAAAATGTACGTCATATTTAAATGACATTCTTATCGAAATTCCCAGGCTTTGTGTTAAGGGCATAATTTTAATGTCACATATATTCATTTGAACTTCCAGAAGAATCATAGAGTATCTTCTAATAGCCAGAGGGAGCAAATGCAAATGGAAGAGTCATTTCTACTTCTCTATTACCTTTCATGGGGAGAATCAATCCTTCACACCTTTATTCAGCCTGCACTGTGCTAAGTTTTGAGGGAAACATTATGACATGGTCCCTGCCTTGATGGAGATTACAGTCTAACAGAATGGACAGAACTCATACAAAAAAATGCAATATTATAAATACTCTATAAAAATAATAACAGTGAAAGAATGAAATCAAAGAACAAGGTAACGTAAGAGACTAGAGGGAAGACATATGATTTCTAACTGATAGAGGTTAGTTAAGACCTAATACTTCCTAAGTGAGCTGATTGACTCTAATTGTTCAGGAATTTTTCCCTTTCATCAGACCATTTGCTTCCTTGTGTCTTTTATCCCTTGCTCTGAGTTCTCCCCTCTGGGATGAAGTAAAGCAAGACTAAATACTCTTTTCCCATTGTAATCTGAGTCTAGGGTTGGCACAGACCCACGTGGGGAAGTTGGGAAGACTGCTTCTTGAGGAGTCATGATGAAGTGTAAGGGAAGTGCTATGGAGGCACTGGGAGTGTACAGAGACCTTCTGTAATGGATTCTGGTCTGTTAAACACATGATTGAGAAGAACCCTTTCTACTTGACTGTGTAGCTGGAACTGGGATTGTCTTGAGAATGACCTGAGTCAACTTTTGCTACCTCTTTTTACTTCATTCAATGATTCTTTCGCTCCTGATCAGGGAAGAGGCCGCAAGGCCTTGTCCTCTTTTAGACCTTGTGGATCTTAGAGATGAGCCTGTATCCTTGGCCTTGTATGGCAATACATTTCTTCTTTTCTATTCTGGATGATGGGAGTAGAGGCAATGACCTTGTGAGTTTCAGAAGTTTAGAATATAAAGATGGAAATATGGAAGCTGGAGTCCACAGGAACTTTTACAGCCATTCCAATATCATGGCCCTGAGGATCAGGGAACAACTTTCCTTTTGAACTCAGGCTAGAGGAAGCTGAAAGATCTCATCCAATGGTGATATCCCATTTGGGCATGTGGTTAAACGGAACTGGGGCACTAGTCAGTGGAACAGAGATAGTGGGGACTTGAGCTAATGGCCATAGAGAAGAAATACCACAATCCCTCAAGCTTACCCCATGCACCAGAACCCACTATGATAACCCTGCAAACATGAATAAATTGAATTCAATAAAGCTATCATATCCTCTGCTCTTTCAACATATCCCTCTATGTAGTTAAAGCTCTTCATTGTTTTGGTTTTCCAGCTTATCTATGTCATTCCTAAAATGTGCATAGAACTGAAGATGATACTTCAGATATAATTTGAATAGAAGAGTACCTTCCTCTTCTCAAACACTTTATCTCTTTTAATGGACCCTAAAATCACATTAGCTCTCCTGGGTTCCATAGCACACTACTGACATAGAAAACTGGTAGACTGTGAAAATGGCCAAATATTTTTTCAGATGAATTGCTATTTGACAACCTCTCGAGACTGTCACCTCTTATACTTGTAAAGATGATCTTAAACCCAAATGTGATAACTTTACAATGTTTTCTTATTGAATTCTTATTTCATCTTATTTGATATGGATCAGTTTTCTGTCCTCTGATTTTTTCTTTTTGAGATCTGACTGTCATTCAGTGCATTGGCTCTCCATCTTAGCTTTCTGCCATCTACAAATTATTCTTTATTTTAAATAAAAATCTTGCTCCTTTTAACTTCCATCCATTAGACCAAATATTGTCCTTTAAAGTAGTACAATCTAAGTTCAATTCAACTTCAAGATAAAAATTTTCCAAGTGGTTAATAGCAGCTAACATTTTACTCCTGTGTCTTCTTTCATCTCCAGTGGTTCTCAACCTTCCTAATGCTGTGACCCTTTAATACTGGTATATGGGCGTATCTGCATGTGTGCGGACCCACCTAAAGACGGACAGAGCAGCGGTGTCTTGGTTCATGAGACCATCAGAAATCTGTGTTTTCCGATGGTCTTAGGTGACCCCATTCAACCCCCAAAGTGATGGTGACCCACAGGTTGAGAACCACTGAATTCTAGGCCAAACTTGTCCAGTTACATGAAACATTTCTTATAAGATGAATTTCAGGCCCTTCATTCTTCTCATCCTACTTGGAGATCTTGTCAAATATGCCTCTTGAAATGCTATGTATGGAGATACATGCAATAATCCAGATGTGATCTAATTAGTGCATAACCCAATGGGCCTATTAGTTCCCTTATGTAGATACTGGATTTCCCTTAATATAAATGAATATCATAATAATGTTAATAGTTATTGGTTTATTGGTTTATATTAAACTTTGAGTTAACTAAAAACCCTTGCTCTGAAGAGATATGACAGGAAAACTATAACCCACTCTTTGTGGAGGTCAGAGGTTCATATGGTATTGCACATTGCTCATGTTTTTGGACATTTTAAAATATATTAATAGATTGTGCTAATTTTTTTCTTCTCTTTTTTTCTCTTTAAAACTACTATTTGCTGGGGCAGCTAGGTGGCAAAATGAATAGAGCACCAGTCCTGGAGTCAGGAGGACCTCAGTTCAAATCCAGCCCCAGATATTTAATACTTACTAGCCATGTGACCTTGGGCAAGTCACTTAATCCCAATTGGCCTGCTCTCCCCCCTCCAAAAAGCAAAAAAACCCCAAACAAACCCCAAAGCTACTATTTTTTGTATGGGATGGCTCTCTGAAAGGAAGGAAGAAAAGGATACTGGGGAAAATGATAATGATATAAAAATCAGAAGATATCAATAAAAAATTATTTTAAAAAATTGCTCTTTTTTCTTACTGATTCTTTTCCTCCTTCCTACAAATACTTTTCTCCCTGTCCTCAAAAACTCTCATTTCATCTGTTCCTGATACTAATCATCATATTTCTCTCCTCACTTTCATAGATAAACTCTAAAGTTTAAATGCCTCCTTCTTCTCCTCACTTTCTTTTTAACTCTTTATAGTTTAGAATTCATCATTCAACCAAAACCGTTCTCTCCAAAGTTACGAATGTTTGCCAAATCTAATGGCCTTTTATAAATCCTCATTCTTTTTGACCTCTCTGTAGCCTTTGATACTATTGAACACCTCCTCTCTCCTGGTTCTCCTCATAGATCTATCTGACCTCTTGTAGTGCCAATGCAATATTCACAGTGCCCACAGTCACTATAAATATACCCACATGGTGTCTGATCACAAAATATAACAGACTCTCCATATAGAAGACAGAAGCAGTACATTAATACAGACACCAGGAAACCAAATCACAACACCAGAAAACCAAATCCATCATAGTAACAAAGAAGTTAATGCACCAAAATGTAGCAGAGAGCCACACCATGCTTTAGCCTTCCCACAAACCAACACAAGCCTAGCTGGCAAACACAGGTGGCAAAAAAACAACCTTTACTCACAAGCCTGTCTGTCTCCCAACGAAGCATGTTCTCCCAACCACGTAGACTAGCTCTGACTCTTAGCTTCCAGTGGGCTCTGCTTCACCCTTCAGCAAAATCCTCCCACCACAGGCTCCATGTGATTACATTTAGCCTATTAGGGGGCAGAGTATATTTTCAAAGCAGTTAAAACTATTTGCAAAATAAGTAATATATTTCCTATTATTTCAATTCTTATCAGTTATAAATAATTTATTTCCTTTTATTTCAATTATTCATAATAAATAACATTTTAATACCACTGATAAAACACAGTCCTTGAGAGAGAAACTCCTTGTCCCTGCCCCCCCACCCAACCTACACACACACACATGCACACGCACACATGCACACACCCACACACATACATACAAATGAACATACACATGCACAGACGCACACACATGCACACGCGCACACACATGCACACACAGACACACAGCCAGACACATGCACGCACACACACACACACACACACACACACACACACACTCCTCACATTGGATGTATACTCTGCACCTGTTTACTCCCTCTGACTGTTTGGTTCCTCCCAGCACTAGGTGGCAGTGCTGTCGACTCTCCGGATTACCTTCTCTGTCATGCTCTCTCAATCACTGGCTGCCTCCTCCGTTCCCTTTTAGTTCCCTGTTATATGTTGTCTTCCAAAATTATCACACGCACTTTTTGAGGACAGACTTCCTGAGACATTGTCTTGCTTGTCTTTAAATTCTAAGCACTTTGCATTGCTGAGTTCCACGCACACAATGAACACTTAATAAAAGTTTGACTACTTGACTCACTTGTCCTCAAGGAGCTTGAGATCTCATTAATGATGCAAGACATACACATATAATAAACAGTTAAAAGTGTAAGTATCCAATTAAGTACCAAGAGTTATTGTTTTGTTTTTAATGTCACAGCATCAATTAGGAACAATTAAGTTTCTCATTGGATATCTCCTAGGATTTTGTGCCCCTCTTGCCCTTATCATGTTCTGTGTAATGAAACAGTGATAGATAACATTTCTAAAGCACTTTCTTCAAAAGATCTAAGTGAAGTAGGAAGTGTTACATATATCTTGTCTTCCCTGCAGTATAACGTTCTTGAGGACACAGAATGTCTTATTTAGCTTTGTATCTTTTTTACTTGGTTAAAGGAGAACCTGTAAAGCCTTTCTTCTGCTGAATCAAATGTGTTTTTGAGGTTAAAAAAAAAATCAACCAACGGGCAGCTAGGTGGTGCAGTGAATAGAGCACCAGCTCTGAAGTCAGGAGGACCTGAGTTCAAATTCGAGCTTAGACAATTGACACACTTACTGGCTGTGTGACCTTGAGCAAGTCACTTTTCCCCAACTGCCTTACCTCCCCCCACCCAAAATTAAAAAAAAAATCAACCAATAAAAAAATGACCATGGAATCTTCCATATTTTGCACTTTTCAGTTGTTTGACCATTAAAAATTGGGCTTGCCATAATATATTGCAAAATCTTGCAAAATCTCATCTATTCCTGTCTAATACTTTCATCAAGGATACTTTCAAAGTGTGTCTAGATTTTCTTACAAATATTTTGCAAAGGTGGGCAAGTAGACCTGCAAGTCAACAGTTTTTCATAGTCTTTCTTGCATTTTTCTTTTTGTTAATAAGAACACCCAACATTATTCCCTCAAGGCTTTGTTATTTGATCCCTGGAATAACATGGCCTCCTAAGAATTAAGCTTCCATTTCAAGCAAAACATAACTGAATTGGCAAGGCAGGCACAAATAGACTGTGATATATAACCAACCAAGAATTGTCTGAGAGAAGAGATGTCATTCGAGAGATTTCTGACAAGAAAAAGTGAGCTGGCCACTTAGTAAGAGCAAGGAGGCAATGGACAGTCTGTGCTCTACTGTTATCTGCGCAAAGGCAAGATAGCTAGAATAAAACTCCCAAAATATTGATTGCATTCCCCCTGTGGAAGTTTTTTTGGGAAATGCAGAAAAAAGTTATACAGGATAAGAAGGTGGGGATGGGTTATCATCAGCATTGATTGAGAAGGTAGCCCCAAGATGAGATCACAGATTCACCAAAGAAATGTCTCTTTAAGTACCTAGCACAGTGATATGCACCCACAGTCAATGTTTTGTGGGTCTTTGCTGAATGAATGAACACATTTTTAAAATGGGTAGAAGTTGCACTCTGAATAAATAGTGAACAAGAATAAATTCAGGGAAATTCCTTTCTCTCTGAATTTGGCAACGGTTACTGAATAATTCACCTTTGGCCAATTTTGCATGATTTTTAAAGGCCCTTGGTAGGATCCAACATCTCTCTTTTAAGTCAATAAATGCTGCCCATTTGAATCAGCCCTGCAGGGCTTGGAAAAGCACAAAGAATGAGCTGTTCATTGAGTGGTGATCATTTCAGGTTAGGTATATCAATAGAAGACAGGTCTACCTGCAGGATTGAATTCCTAGTGCTGATATGGTAGGTTAAAAGGCAATGATCCTTTTACCTACTGGAATAGGACTGGAGTAAATTGCATTTAAAGCAGCCTAGGCATCTTCCATTTTATTCATCATGCCTTACAGAGCTCTCTTTTTGCTGTCTGGGTTTAAGTTTCTGCAGGCCCCATTTACAGTATCATTTGGCATTGATGAATGACCAAGTCTCGAGCTGAGCTTTTGTTCAGGTTTTACAGCGTGAAACTTTCCTTCTTCCTTTCCTCCCTTTTCCTATCCTTGCTGCCAGAATAATCCAGGGGGTGCCCTCTTGACCGAAAGCCCAAAATATGCATATTAGTGGCAACTGCTAATGAAAAAAAGAGTCAGCAGATGTAGCATCAGCTGGAGTAGGCTTTGTTCATTTTGAAATTGATGCTCAGGTGCATATTCAGTCAAACAGCTCATCGTGCATTTTTGGATTTTTTTTTTTTTAATAAGGACGGACAGGCTGCTCACTTTCTTTTTGATTTTAAATAGAGAATTCCTGTAGAAATTTTAAAAACTCAGAAGGCTTAGATTTCATCATCAATGGACCTTAGACATTAGTGAACCCTATTCCTGATGCTTAAGGCATATGTAATTACCTATGTCTAACAATAATAAACCATTGCTGAGCTCAAAGAGTTGGGAGAGATCTTATTCTACTGCCCCACTAAGGAGGGGTGGGGAGAATCTTTTTTTTTTCTTTTTTGTAGGGGCAATTGGGGTTAAGTGACTTGCCCAAGGTCACATGGCTAGTAATGTTAAGTGTCTAAGGCTGGATTTGAACTCAGGTCCTCCTGACTCCAGGGCGGGTGCTCTATTCACTGCGCCACCCAGCTGCCCAGGCAGAATCTTCTCACTGGACCATTATAAACTGGATGTACTTTAGTCCTGGGGGGAACGCTGACTTTAAAGGAGAGGGGTTAGGCATTCCTTTCTTACCCTACTATATTCCTCTGCCCCAGTTTCCTGGGGAAAAGTTGCTTCTGGCTTAGGTTTGGGCTCCTGTCTATGTCTCACCAAAGCGGGTGAAATAGAAGAATATTTAGCATAGAAAAGTGGAAAGATACTCAATGTAGAGTATGAGTCAGGCATGTAACAGATACTTATTCATTTTCTCATACACAACTTAAATGCTAAATACGAAATCCTCTCAAGCAGACATTGGCAGAAGAAAAAAAAACAATAGAACTCAGTAATTTAATTTATAACTACAATTATTCTCCAGGGGGAGGCTGGATTTGGAATGAGAAAAACAAACAAACAGGGGCAGGTAGGTGGCACGGTGAATAGAGCCCCGGCCCTGGAGTCAGGAGGACCTGAGTTCAAATTCGGCCTCAGACACTTAACACTGACTAGCTGTGTGACCTTGGGCAAGTCACTTAACCCTATTTGCCCGGCCTTTCCCTCTCCAGAAAAGCAAAAACAAAAACAAAGAAACAAACCACAAAAACCCAAATTTGAATCCTCTCAGATACTTACATGTGGTATGAACCCTGGCCAAGTCACTTGCCCTTTCTCCCACCCTACTTCCTCACCTCTAAAATGAAGGGCGAGCAGAAAACCTTGGTTTATATTCTCTTCTCTATGACTTTCACTCTCCTTTTTGCAACTTTTATCAAACAGCGTTTGACCATATTCTTTCAGTGCCCAAGTCTTAGGGTTCTTGCTCTATGAACACAATTACCTCTTACTCTCCTGATCGTACCGTGAACCCTTGATGGGGAGCAGGGCTGGGAAGCCTCGCTTTGCTTTGACTCGAGTTGGGGGCGTGCGTGGTCCTTTTTTATCCGTATTCAGGTACCCAGCTTGGCATCTTCGTCACAGTCATATCTGCCGTCCAGTTAAAACTGGAAGGATGGTCAGTGTCCCCGGCGGGGTCAGGGGCGGTGCTTCGCGGGCCTTTTCGAACCCCCCCACCCCCGCCGCACACCCCGCCCCTTCCCGGCCCGGCCATGTCCGCTAACATCGTGTCGGACCCCCGGCGGCCCAACAAGGGGCTCGGGTCCAAGCCCCCTGCCACGGAGAACAGCCCGGCCCTGCAGGGTCCGGCCCCGGCTACATGCACCTGCTGGGAGTGATCTTCGGCACGTGTGGCCTCATGCTCTAGTCGAAGTGGGTGCCCGGAGCGCTGGCGGCTCTTCCTTCATCAGCTTCGCCCGTTCTCGAAGCTCTGAAGATACCAAGCGGACGATGAGCAGCTTCATGCTCTCCCCTTCTGCTGTGGTGCTGTCCTACCTCCAGCATCCCCAGCCTGGGACACCCCCGTGGTAACCATCAGTCTCCTAGCTCTCCAGGCTGATCTCAGGTCCCGAGGGCTCTTACTATTGGTTCCTGGGCCTGAATCAAGAAAAAATCCAGAAACTGGTTCACTCCTCACTCCCAGCCTCTACTCCAAACGGGCCTTAGACTGCACCGTGGAACGTCCCCGCTCCGACCTTACCTCGGCTGAAGGATTGCCTGCTGTTGGGCCCTGGTTCTGTCAGGTCCCCCAGCCCCAAACTCCCCTTCAGCCTCCCTGCTTCAGGCATCTTGGGCAGAAGAGGATCCTGCACCTGTCTGGCCACTCGCTGCAGTGTCTGCCTTCCCTCCTGGGCCAGGTCCTTCCCAGGAGGCTGAAACTGAGGGCAAGACGTCCTCGGACTGGGGCAGGCCGGGCTGTGGCTGGGGCTAGGGCTGGGGCTGCGGGGCTCGACTGCTTGTAACTACTTGTAGCAACCAATACAGGTGGATGTGTAAGAAAGTTTAAAAAACAAAAACAAAAGCTGGAAGGATTGCGAAAGTCTAACCATCTCCTTTTTAGATAAGAAAACGAGGGTCCAGGGAATTGAAGTACCTTGCCCAATTAACTCATAAACATATCCTCGGACTCCAAACAATGCACTTGCCCCTTAATAAAAAAATTTGTTCTGTAAAACTGTAAAACTCAGTCAAAAGACTGCATCCAAGAACCTAGAGGGTCACATGTGGCCTCTAGACCACAAGCACCCTCACTCTGTCTTCTATAGAGTTTCTGAAGAACAATTTGCCAGATTGAACGCTTAGTAATAATGCTGAGTTGTACAGAATCTTCAGTGAATCTTCAGAAGTCCTGCCTAGAGGATGGGGCAAATGGCTAGCTATCTACAATCCTGACTTTCTTTTTTAGTAAGAGATATGCTAATCAAACAACAGAAGAATGAGTGAGTGCATACTGATAAATGTTTCTGTGGGCACATATAGGAAGAAGACCATTTATTAAGCACTTGTGTGTCATATACTGACAAATGCACTGTTATCAAGAGCACAGATGCAAAAGAGACAATTTTTGTTTTCAAGTAGATTAAGTTTATTAGTGGGAGGAGATCATGAATATGGGATGTGAGGATTCAGGAGGAGTGTTTTGGTTCCAGAAACAGTAGTGCTGTGGATTTGATTGCTATTCTTACAACAGAAGTGGAAAAGTGTGACTAGCAGGAGGATGGCTCCGGGGAAGCATAGTCTTAAACCAGAGGATGCTTATTGATCACGATAGCACAGTCCCAAGGTGGGACTCTGAAACTGAGCGGTACAGCATCCTCGGGGTGTGTGTCTCTGGAGATCTGGTTCAGAAGGTGTAGCAGTAGCAAGCAGCAGTAACTGGGCAATATGGCGAGGATGTGACCAGGATAAAACATTCAATTATTTTAAATGATCATAAATTGCAAATAAAAAATTTTGGGGGGGGGTGTTAAATGAAATAATTAAATTTTAAATAACTTAAATTAAGTAATTTAATTAAATAAATTAAATAACTTAAATGTTAAGTTAAATGATTAAATTAAATAATTAAATAAATGAGATGAAAGATTAAAACTATCTCAAAACAGAGCTCGCTATTAAATGGTAGTTGATATGATAGAATTGAGAAGGGATGCTTTAAGTACCTTTTTTTCCCCCTCTCAAACAGTAAGTATGATGATTTGACATTGAGGGTGGATTCTGCCCTTGATCAACACTTTCGTCTCCATGATGGATGGCTCTAACTCCACTATAGGTAGCAGAAGAGACGCCTGAAGAATGACTGCTTTGTAAGATGTCTTTTTTGAATAAAGTCATTTTTGAGTGATTGGAGTTTATTTTCGCTGTCCTTTAATACTGCAAGCCAGAACAGGCCGAATGTGTTCTTTAGCCTGGGGCCTTTTATAGCAAATCTCAGTCTACAGTGACTCTTTTATGGTCAAGTTATAAAACCTTGGAAATAAGGATTTAGAAAGAAAACCCGAAAAGCATATTAACAGTCACACATAGACTAATGCTCTCCATAATCTAATGACTATCACCCTCAACCCCTCCCCCCATTTTTTCTTGGCTAAGTCTCACAAACATCACAGTCCAATTGTTAGGAATGATTAATTTAATGATACAGCAAAGGTAGATCATCACCATTGCCATTTATTATTATCATCTTCATCGCAGTTGTTGCTGCAGTTGGTTATTGCTATGAAATGGAGACCCTCAATTGTCTTTGGTGTACGATAAAGTCATTCCAGATGACAGAAAGAAAAAGAAAAATGGAAATAACCTTAGAGGTGGAGGAGCCAAGAAAAGCAACCAAGCGTTAGAGATGCCGTGGCAAACACCAGGAAGAAGTCCACAGCTGCCTCAGGTACAAGCGTATGGGATTTCCCAATCAATAAACTGGGAAAGCTATCAGAAAGAATACTGTAATGGACATTTCTCTCTGGAAGGGGGATGTTTGTTTACTTTTTTTCCACATCAGTAAGTGAAGTGTGACCCTGGGAAAGACACCTCACCTCTAGGATTCTCAGGATCATATCCTGAGGGGAGGAAAAAACTTGGCTAATTATGCCGTGATACTGTGAAGAAAGCGTATGGTCGACTTTATGATACTGTGTAAGCATGAGCTGCTGATTATTAGTAATAGTGATCATAGAATAATTACAATTAACAGTGAAGATTTTTCTTCCACAAAAAAGAACACAGGAAGGTAAAGCAATCTCTGGAATGAAATCACCCTTAGTATAAACAGATATAACTCTTTCTTCTTCTTCTTCTTCTTCTTCTTCTTCTTCTTCTTCTTCTTCTTCTTCTTCTTCTTCTTCTTCTTCTTCTTCTTCTTCTTCTTCTTCTTCTTCTTCTTCTTCT
>JAQQSV010009030.1:0-13623 GCA_028646515.1 Pseudochirops corinnae | reverse complement strand
ACTCATTGGTTACAGCCCTTCTATATGACCAAACTATTGTACAATGTGAAAGTATTTGCAGATCCTATACATGATTGCACGCCACCATGGCGGGGGGGGGGGAAGGGAGGGGAGAAAATCTGAAACTCAAGTGATTGTGGAACTGAATCTTGTAAATTAAAAGTAAATGAGTAAATTAAAAAAAAAGGGGGGGAACTAATTGTTCTTTAAATGTTTGGTAGAATTTATTTGTGAAAAACCCATTTGGGGTTTTTCTTACGGAGCTCATTTATGGCTTGTTTAACCTCTTTTTTTCTAAGCCAGGGTTATTTAAGTATTCTACCTCCTCTTCTGTTAATCTAGGCAATTTACATTTTCATAAAAATTCAACCATTTCACTTAAACTGTTAGATTTATTGGCATATAATTATGCAAAATAGGTCCTAATAATTGCTTTAATTTCTTCATCAGTAGTGAATTCACCCTTTTCATTTTTGATACCAGCAATTTGATTTTCTTTTTTTTAAAATCAAAGTTAATCAATGGCTTATCTTATTATTTTAAATTTTATTTCTTTTAATTTTATTAATTTATCTTTTGATTTGCAAGATTTCCAACTGAGTATTTAATTGGAAGTTTTTTTTCTAATTTTTTTTAATTGCATGTTCAATTCATTAATCTGATCTTTCTTTATTTTATTGATATAAACATTTAAAGATATAAATTCTCCTCTAAGTACTGCTTTGGCTGCATCCCATAAATTTTGATGTGTTGTCTCATTGTTGTCATTCTCTTTAATGAAATTATTGTTTCTGTGATTTATTCTTTGACTCACTTATTCTTTAGGGTTAGATTAGTTTTCTATTAACTTCTAATCTACGTTTCTATGGACCTCTAGTAAATATAATTTTTATTACATTATGTCTGAAAAGGATGCATTTAATATATCTGCTTTTCTGCATTTGCTTGTGAGGTTTCTGTACCCTAATGTATGATCAGTTTTTGTGAAAGTGCCATGTGCAGTTGAGAAAAAGGTATACTTATTTCTTTTCCCATTCAATTTTTTCCCAGAGATCCATAACATATAACATTTCTAAAATTCTATTCTTCTTAACTTTTTGGTTTATCTTTTGGTTAGATTTATCTAGTTCTGAGAGTGAGAAGTTGAGGTGTCCCACTCTTCTCTTTTTTTTCTGTAACTCATTTAACTTTTCTTATGAGAATTTGGATGCCGTGCCATTTGGTGCATATATCTTTACTATTGCCTTCATTGTCTGTGGTCCCTTTTAGCAAAATGTAGTTTCCCGTTTCCCTGCTTATCTCTTTTAATTAGGTCTACTGTTGCCTTTGCTTTGTCTGAGATCATTGATACAGACCCCTGCTTTTTTTTTTTGACCTCAGCTGAAGCAACCTCAATCCCTTATTTTTACTGTGTGTCTCTCTGTTTCAAGTATGTTTCTTGCTAACAATGCATGGTTGGAGTCTGGTTTTTAATATACTCTGCTATCTACTTCTGTTTTATGGGTGAGTTCATCCCAATCACATTCACAGTTGTGATTTTCCCCTCTATTCCATTTTCCCATTTATCCTTCTCTCTCTCTCTCTCTCTCTCTCTCTCTCTGTCTCTCTCTTTCTCCTGTGTAACTTCTCAAAAGACTATTTTGCTTCTGACCACTGCCTCCCTTAATGCAACCTCCTTTCTATCAGCACCTCTCCCCTTCTCTTATTTCTTTCCCTTCCTACTTCCTTGGAGGGAAAAATAGATTTCTTTCTAAGAAAAAATTTTTCCCCCAATTACATGTTAAAACAACTCTTTTTTTTCTTTTTGGAAGGCAATTGGGGTTAAGTGACTTGCCGAAAGTCACACAGCTAGTGTGTCAAGTGTCTGAGGTCAGATTTGAACTCAGGTCCTCCTGACTCCAGGGCCGGTGCTCTATTCACTGCGCCACCTAGCCACCCCATCTTAAAACAATTCTTAACTTTTTTTTTTAGTTTTGAGTTAAAAATTCCATTCTTCCTTCCCTCCCTCTTCTCCCACTTTCCTGAGATGTCAAGCAATCTGATATAGGTTATACATGTGCAATCATGTAAAACATTTCCATATTAATAATTTTGTACAAGAAGACTTGAACAACAACAACAAAAAGAAAGCGAAAAATTGTGTGCCTCAGTCTGTATTCAGAGAATATTAGTTCTTTCTCTGGAGGCAGATAGCATGTTTCATCATGGGTCCTTTGGGATTGTCTTCTAATTAAGTCATCTAATTAAGTCATTCACAATTCTTCATTATAAGATACTGCTGTTACTGTATACAGCATTCTCCTGGTTCTGCTCACTTCACTTTGCATTAGTTTATGTCTTTCCAGATTTTTCTGAAACCATCCTGATTTGCATTTTTATGTCAAAATAATATTCCATCACAACCATATACTACAACTTGTTCAGCCATTCTCCAGTTGATGATCATCCCCTTGATTTCAATTCTTAAGCCACCACCAAAAGAATGGCTATAAACTTAAGACAGATTTCTATACTCAACTGAATGTGTATTTTATTCCCTCTTTGAGACAATTCTGATGAAAATAAGGTTCAAGAGTTGCCTGCCACCACCACCCCTATTTCCCCCTCCATTACATAAATTCCTCCTTTTAAGCTTCTTCTATGAGGTAATTTTCCATGTTTTTCCTCTTTCTTCCTCCTTCTCCCAGTGCATCCCTCTTTCTCACCCCTTAATTTCATTTTTTAAAACCACCACATCATAGAAAATTCACACCTGTGCTCTCTGTCTATGAAGACTCCTTTTAACTGCCTCAGTAATGATGTTTGTCCTCCATTCTTGAAGAGGACCAATGACATTATATAGTGATGTCTTGATTTGCACATGAATTGGATTTAAGTGAGGGAGAGTTACACAAAGTCATCAGTCTCATTCTCTTTTCCAGAGTCACTGAAGTCCATTGGCAGGACAAAGGTTAAGATGACTGGCAGTAGCCCAGGATACAGTAAATGACCTTGCTGTCTTTGATGTCTAACCAAACTCTTAAGAGCTCCATAGTACCCTGCTTCAGCCACCTTCATGGCTGTTGGAACAAACTGCTCTCATCTACCTCTTCTTCACATGCTTGGAGTAGATATCTCCCCAACTCACTGATGGTTACCCTTGGGGTAACTAGGTGGTACAATGGATAGAGTACCAAGTTCAAATTCAGCCTTAGATATTTACTGGCTAATATACCCTGGGCAAGCCACTTAACCTTGTTTGCCTCAGTTTCCTCATTGTAAAATGAACTAAAGAAGGAAAGGGCAAACCACTCTAGTGTCTTTGCCAAGAAAACCCCAAATGGGGTCATGGAGAGGTGGACACAAGTGAACAAGTGTTGGCCTCGATAGTGTGGAAGCTAATAATGATAAAGTTCTTAGGAATTACAATTATAATCTTTCCATGTAGAAATGTAAACAGTTTAACCGTATTGATTCACTTATGATTTCTCTGTCTTGTTTACCTTTTTATGCTTTTGAGTCTTGCATTTGAAAGTCAGATTTTCTATTCAGCTCTGATCTTTTCATCAGGAATGCTTCAAAGTCATTTGAAAGACATTTTACTAAATGTGCATTTTTCCACTGAAGAACTGTATTCAGTTTTGCAAGGTAAAGTATTTATTTAATCTTAGGTCCTTTTGCCTTCTGGAATATCATAGTCCATGCTCTTTGATCCTTTAAAATAGAAGCTGCTAAATTTTATGTGATACTGAATGTGGCTTTACAATATCTGAATTGTTTCTTTCTGATTGCTTGCAATATTTTCTCCTTGACCTGGAGGCTCTGGAATTTGGCTATCATATTCCCGAGAGTTTTCATTTAGGGATCTCTTTCAGGAGGTCATTAGTGGATTCTTTTTAATAGTTTTTACCCTCTGATTCTAGTATATCAGGACGGTTTTCCTTAATAATTTCTTGAAAGATGATGTCTAGGCTCTTATTTTGATCACATAGCTTTCAGGTAGCCTAATAATTCTTAAATTATCTCTCCTCAAATCTGTTTTCCAGGTCAGTTGTTTTTCCAATGAGATATTTCACATTTTCTTCTGGTTTTTTTTTTTTCCATTTTTTGATTTGATTTTATTGTTTCTTGATGTCTCATGGGGTCATTAGCTTCCACCTGCCCAAGTCTGATTTTTAAAGATTTTCTTCAGTGAGCTTTTGTATCTCTGCCCCACTCCCTTACCCCATTTGACCAATTACACTTTTGAAGGAGTTTTCTTCAGTGAATTTATGTAACTCTTTAATCATTTGGCCAATTCTGCTTTTAAGGTATTATTTTCTTTAGTATTTTTTGTGCCTCTTTTGTCAACCTGTTGATTATCTTTTCATAATTTTCTTGTACATCTCATTTCTTTTCTCAATTTTTCCTCTACCTCTCTTATTTGACTTTGAAAATCCTTTTTGAACTCTCCAGGATTTTTTGTTGGGCTTGTATCTAATTCATATTTTTTTCTTTGAAGGTTTGCTTGTAGTTAGTTTGACCTCATTGTCTTCTGAGTTTGTGTTTTGAGCTTCCCCATCATGATAACAACTCTTTTTGGTTGGGTTCTCTTTTTTTGTTTTTGCTAATTTTCTAGTCTTTTTCTTGAGTTTTAACTTTGTTATAGTTGGGCTCTACTCTCAGAGTGGAAAGGGCACTGTCCCAAGCTTCAGGTTTTTTTGTGTTATTTTCAGAGCTAGTTCTTGGGAGGTTTGTAGGTTTCTGGTACTTCCAAGGTGGTATAAGTTAAGGAGAATTATGATCACTGACCAGAGTCTCTACCTAGGAAGGGACATTGTTCCCCTGTAGCCACATGTGCTAGAACTTGTCTGTCTCTAAAATTATGAACAGGTCCCCTGCTCTCCTGCAGCTGCAAGTGCTAGATCTCTTTGCCTTGGGACTTGGACCTGGAACTGTATATGGGCAATGGACCATGGTCCTGAACCCAGCACTAGCAAAAGGTGGCCTATAATCTCTTTCTGATCAGTTGTCCAACCTGCTTACTATCTGTGAGCAAGAACTCCCAAAGTTGTTGCTGCCACTGATCCAGCCACAGACCTTTCTTTCCAACTACCTCAGTTGTCTTGGGTTGAAAATTATTTCACCTGACCTCTTGTTCTTCCATTCTAGAATTTTATTTGAGGCATTATTTTAAAGTAATTTAGAAGAGAATTTGGTAGGGTTCAGGTGAGTTCCTGCTCCTATCCACCATCTTGACCCCACCCTTAATCTTTATCTAAAAAAACCACTGATTTGATTTTTACCTGCTTTTTCTCCAAAGACAAAAAGCAGTAGCTAAAGCTGTGGTTTGGTTCATTGAAAAGAATGGGGTTGAATGATGCTCTAGGAATAAGTTATTTACTGAACCTTAGTTTCCTGATATATAATATCTGTGAAGAGATTGAACTCCAAGGTGTCTAAGGTCCTTTCAGCTCCAAAATCTATTATCTTTATAAGAAAGGCACCATTTATCCAGGAAACAAAACAAAACATTTGATTTGATTTTCCCCTAAAGCTAAGAAAAGCCAGGCCAAATGCAGTTTGGTTTAGTGAAAGGTATTAGGTAGGTTGACGTTCAACCTAGGCAGGGAGAAGTCACTTAACCTCTCCAGGCAACAGTTTCCTCATCTTTAAAATAAAAATGTTGGCTTTTGTGGTACCTCAAGACTCTTCCATCTCTACATCTATAAACTTAAGAAGAAAGGCACCATGTTTTTTTTAAAGATGATTTGATTTTCACAAGATTTTTCTCCAAAGAGAAGAAAAAACAGATGAAACTATAGCTGGGTTTAGCCAAAGGTACTATATAGATAACATGTCTATATCATAAATAAAAGTACTAGATGCGATGCTGACCCAGGTGGCCAAGAGAACCTCCAAAATCATAGAGGGCTTGGAGGACTGAGTGGCCGAGTGAGCTCCCTGGTCCACTTCGAGGCTGGCCCCACCCCCTGGAAAGCCGTTGATTTAGAGACCACCCAAGGGCGGAACCACGTGCCCCTCCTCCTTCAGGCCCAAGCCTGGCCAGTGTCTCAGGATGAGTCTCCAGTGGATGGCGGTGGCCATCTTCTACTCTGAGGTCCTGGTCGTCCTGCTGCTCTGCAGCCCCTTCATCACCCCGCAGAAGTGGCAGAACATCTTCAGCTCCCACCTGGTGCTGAGCCACGGGCAGACCTTCTTCAGGCTCCTGCTGCTGGTCCTGGAGCTGCTCTTCCTGGACGCCATATGGGAGATCAGGAAGTTTGAAAGCGTGGACAAGGCGAGCCTGCTGAGCTGCCCCTCGGCCCTGAAGCACCACCAGATGAAGGTTGTCCGAGTGCAGCGGAACCTGCACGTCACAAGCTTCGCGCTCCAGCTATCGCTGCTACTGCGCCGCCTGGCAACCCTGCAGAAGCAGCAGGCCTCGCTGCAGGCCTCGCAGGAGGCCTTCCGGAGGCGGGCCGAGGGGACCAATGAGGCGGCGCAGCGGTACCTGGTTGAGAACCAGAGGCTGCTGGAGGAGGCCAGCTTGCGCGTCGCAGCCGAGGTGAATGAGACCCAGGCCCTGCGGGCTGACCTCAGGAAGCTGACGGAGGAGCTGGAAGCCTGCCGCAGGAACCTGGGGCGCGCCCGGGACGAGGCCCTGGACCTGTGCAGGCGCTTCGAGGAGCTCAGGAAGGAGCACGACCGCCGGGGGGAGCAGCCGGACGCAGAGGGGGGGCCCTGAAGCCCCAGTAGCTGAGTGAGGGCCCGCGGCCCCGACCTCTGCCTTCCCCGCCCTGGCCCCCGTCTCCAGGCCCCTTCGGCCAGCTTCAGGGCCTTCTGTTACACTGCCTCTGGACCATGTGGTGGGAGTGTGTGTGTGTGTGTGTGTGTGTGTGTGTGTGTGTGTGTGTGTGTGTGTGTGTGTGTGTGTGTGTGTGTGTGTGTGTGTGTGTGTGCTGGATCATTGCACCACGGAATCCTCACCCGGTGTTCGGTCCCATGCCTCTTTGGTTCCATGCACTCCACTGGCAGCACAGCTTCCCTACACTTCTCCACCCCCCCCCCCCCCCATTTTAGCCTTTCTCTTTTGCTTTGCAAATAAATTTTGCCCTGCCTTGGCAACTGAACACCCACCCATCCCTGTACATTTTGGTCCCTTGCCAACTTTGCCCTGAATTCAGAGGACAATCCCAGTAATTAAAGGGGGGTGGGTTCTTTCAGGTGTTCAGTTTGCATATTTGGGAGTTTTTCCCTCTTCTGTTTTATCTTATTCCCTTCCTCCACCCCCTGTCTACCTTTATTCTAAAGAACAGTGGAGTGGGCTGGGGTAGTACTATCTGAAGGGGGCACCTCAAGTTTTAGTTACTTGTTTGAGCTCTTTCTCCTATTGGGTTTTGGTTTAGGAATTGGGGTGATATTAGTTGCTCTCCCTTTTCTCTTGGGACAAAGAATTACCCCTCTCTGCAGTGTATATTTATAAACAAAGTCTAGGGTGGTCTCCTCCTGTGTATGCAGAACATCACTTGGAAGAGTAAAGTATGTCTAGGAAAAAAAAGGTGATTTAAAAAAACCAAAACACATTCAAAGTTTGGAGCTTAAAATTACTTTTGATGTGCAAAACCAGCTAAAGCACAAAACTTCCAAGACAAACTGGAATCTTTAAGCTAAGTACCTTAATAAAATTGAAACTTTGCAGCTTTGTTTGATTAGTCACTATCTGGATGCAATCACAATAGAAGGAATTAGAAAACAGTATTATTTTGATTACTGAAGAATGTAATGGACTTGAGAGAGCATAAGGAAATAAAGGAATAGGTTTTGGGGGAGTTAAAAGATATAGGAAGAAAGCAAAAAGGGATTGTGTGGGAGAAAGACCCCAAAGACCCTTACCCAAATAAACTCAGAGGTATCTCCAGGTAGAAACAGAAGTTCTTTATTCTAAAGACAAATCTTGTGAGACTTGGGCATCACCTATCCCAGACAGGCGAGGTATAGGGAGGTACCCAACAAAAGTCAAGCAAGCAGTTATATACCCTTACACAAACAGTTCCAAGAAAAACCTCAAAAATTCTAAGGTCCCCTTCCATCACTCCTCCCCTAGTGGTGGATCATCAGCCCATTGGTGGGGTTGTATGACCTCACAGTCTACACAAGAACCCGAAAAATTCCTCTTACCCAAAGAAAGACACATAGCTATGATTATCCATATTTAGCAAAAGGGGGCCGTTACAAAAAGCCTTTTACAGGAAAAAGGCAGGGAGATTAGGGACACACCATCTGATTTCCCTGAAATCAGGTGATTTACAGGAACATGAAACTTAGGCCTAGAGAGGTCTGGGACCTAGCTCAAGTTTGGTGACTTTCTCTTCCATTTTATGAGAATGCTTTCACCTATCTCAGAAGGATAAAGAGGGAGAAGATTGGTTATGTTTGTGAATAAAAAGAAGAGTCCAATCTGTGGAACAAATTTCCTACCATTACAGGATGGTGCTCAGATTTTTGCTGTCAGCTGGCTAAAACTGGCCTCTAACCTGTGCGTGATAGGATCCAAACAGAGCAGGCTAGGTACAGGAGAGTCAGGACTCAAACAGAAGTTCAATTTCAAAGTGAGAGAAACAGCTTGCAAGCAAGGACGTGTGTGCCAGAGCCCCATCCCTAGTTGGGGAACCTGCTTGCTTACACCAATGTCTTTGAAGTGAGCTGTAGCCCTGACAAAAGGGCTAACAGCAACGATGTGACAAAGTGTAATTGATAGCAAGGCTTCATGACCTGATATAGAAGGTGCTTATCTGAGCTCAGAGAACACCTGGTGCTGGGGTGCTGGTCAAAGCAATACAATATATGAAGCAATTCTGGGATTTTGCTGTGGCTGAGATCCAGAGGGAGACTACAAAGGATTGTTGTTATGCCAAGCTCCAGGCACAGCTTGCTTGCTAGGCCTTAGCTCTGGAAAAGAGGGTGTCTCCTACTATCTTGACATTTCTCCCTTTTGGTCAATAAAGGAGAGGCAAGGTATAAATCAAGATGCCATGAGAAGCCAGTTGGGCCAGGAGGAGCATTTTTATCCAAGGACATCGGTTCCTCACTAGCCATTGCATGCTTGCTGGCAGAAAAGAGAATGGGGCCAAGAATGTAGAAGGAAAAAATGCTAACACACGATTGAATCAGGGCCTTGGTGGTTGGGCACATAACAAAAGGGAAGAGGAAAAGGAAAAAAAAAACTAGGACAGTATACTCAGCACTTATCTGGAAGCTTGGGACAACTGTCTCATCTGGATATTGGTGGCTTCTGTGCCTGTACTAGATGAACCTTGAAGTTTCTGGACAGTTCTGTGGACCTCTTAAGATCAAGGGCTTTCTTTAGATGATCCAGGAGTCTATTATGCAAAAAAATAATATTTTTGTATTGAAATATTTGTTGATAATTGTTAACTACACAATCAAAATTAAGAATTGATAAGATAGATTTTAATATTTCACTAGTGAGATACAATAATTCAAACAAAACTATTAATAAGAAAGAAGTTACTAACTTGACTATGTTAAAAAACCAATGCTCTCTAGTCCAATACACAGAACATGTATAAAAGAATAAACATGCTAGGAGAAGTGGACCCTATGCTAGTTGAACTTTTACTATTTGAACTGGAGACATGAACTGCAGAGTGTTATTCAGGTGTCCCTGTTTCAAATTCTTGTGATTAGTCTATATGGCAAGGAGAACAATTATAATCTTGGATTTTATTGTTAATAGGAGACAGTATCATTGGGACTTCAGACTGGTGCATTACAGAGACCACTGTAACAGACTTTTGGGAGGGTGTATGTATTAAAAAGGTGTCTCAAAATGTTAAAGTATTTGCTTGGTAGAACCCCAATTGTAACTTTACTTCCTTTGGTCAAATTCAAAAATCTCTCAGGGTAAGGTAAATAAGGTTAGAAGGGTTGAAAAGTGGAGTACTATCTGATGCAGAACAAATAAATTGGGATTTGGTAACTAAGAATTACAGAATTTCAGGATCAAAAGTGACCTCTGAGACCATCCAGAACAACCTGTATTTAAGAAAGGATCCATCAACAACGTACATGGCTAGTTTTCTACTTTTTCATTAAAGACTTGTGGAGGGTGGGAAGATTGGAAAGAGAAACTCACTACCACCTAAGGTAGAACATCCTTCTTTTGGATAGGTCTAATAGAATTTTTTTCCTTAAATGAGATCTCCTTGAGCACAGGGATCAAATTTCTTTGTATTCCCAGTGCTCAAAACATAATCTGATACTGAGTGCTTAAATATTTGTTAATGATGATGGTGATAGGTAAAGGAGAAGGCAATACTGATGATTGAAGTCTGGTGTTTTATGCCCATGTACTCTCCTTACTTGTGTCTGGTTTTTGACACTAAAATTTGGTGACGATATGTCCTAATGTGAACAATTATAGACAGTCACTTAACAATCACACCTGCCAGTTCCTTAAGAGTTCAGAGGAGATCATTGGAGGCCAGTGTTTTGAAGTAGAAGGTAGCTAAGTGTTCTTTTATTATCTTTATTATCAACATCCTCTCAAATCTTTTTGTTCTGTCCTTTTCAGTCAAAAGATTATTACTGCCATTGGCAGTTAAGATGGAAGAATAATAATGTACTATCCTGTCCATTTTCAGTTATTTTATCTACTCTGAGGCAAGGTTATATACTTTAGTCCTCCCCCATTCCTTTTTTTTATTCTTAACTTTTCTCATCAATCTTAGACCATTTTGAAATATGATCCTAAATCACATTCTTGTACTTATCCTCATTACCTGCCCTTCCTTTTTGTGTATGTATCTTTTTTAAAATTATTTTTTGAGTTCCCTGTGCATCCACATCATTTTCTTTGCACTTTTCCTCCTTGTCAGTTTCTCTTTGTGACTTCAGAATTTTATTTTTTATATCTTCCATTATCTACAAGGGATGATAATTTACAGAATTGTAGTACATGGTTCTTTTGAAATTTAAAAAAAATTGTTGGTATCTCTATATTACTTGCATTTCTCCCCATACACTTTCCCTCACTTCCTCCCATAAAATAATCCATTATAAAAAATGTAAAAAATTTCTATAAAAGATACCAGCATATTAAAAAAAAGTTAGGTGTCATATGCAGTGTCTGCACATAGAATTCCCTACTACTGCAAAGAAGCAGGGAGAGAGTGTAGAGGTTGACTTTGGAGTCAGAAAGCCCTAGGTTCAAACCATGCTGCTTTTACTTACTAAGTGTATGACCAAGCTATTGGCAATCTTTGGACCTCAGTTTTCTCAGCTATAAAATTAGGAAGTTGGAGTTGATGATCTCTAAGTTCCAGCTCTAAATCCATGATTCTGTGATCTTATAATTCTTCTCTGTGGTCAAGCTTGGTCATAATTTTATTCTCAAATCATTCTCTTTCAATTGTTTTTTTTTTTCCATTTATTTGGTGTAGTGTGCTATCACTTCTGATTCTGCCGCTGATCCTAATCGTCCTAATTATTTGCCATAAGTAGGCCAGATGGAGGGCAGGAAATCTGCCCTATTCATCTGCAGTGGCTCTGGTGAGAAAAAATGCCCATCCTTGGAGAGGAATGGAAGTACCTGATTTATGCAAAGGGAGAGGATAGGTCTTCCTCTTAGAAAATCAAATCCAGGTGGAAATATCTTCTCCCCATGGTGAGAATTCACAGGTCCTATGGCTCCTGCAGAAACTTTCTCTCATAGGAATGTTCTCTCCAGTATTTCAAGTTCCCTGGGAATTGGAAGGACACACCCCTATATACCAGAGACCTGGAGCAAAGCCCCAATCATTCTCTGCTTATTATATTTATTCTTTTCTTGAACATTCTCTGTCATGCTTTGCCCTTCTGTTTGCTAGTTTTCCTCAAAAGAGCATGTCTTCTTAATTGATGATGCCATTAGTCTCACCCTGCGACTCTTACCTAATCTATTTCTTTTGAATAAGATATTCCCTTCTACAGCCTTGTTCCAATTCTGGAAGATTTTGGAAAACAGCATAGGTCGTAGCTACATGTGTACTCTTCCAGAGCTGAATGACATTCACAACTTTAACAATACAATTGTATTCACTTTAAAATCACTTTTGTTCTTCAGGGGATTATATACACACACACACACACACACACACATATATATACTGAAAATATTTTAAAAAATGCAAACTACTCAGTAGCAAAAAGAGAGACTTTCTTCCATCTGAATATTCCTCCATAGATAAAATAGTTGTCTTCTTTGGACTCTTCTTTGTAGGCAGCTCCTCCCATTAAAATATGGATTATCTCAGATTCAGAAGTAGAGTAGACAACAGGATAAGAGCTTACTATGGGTTTGGTTTTGCTAATGCTTAGAAGTCTCTTTGTTCCTTGGTGTAGTGCTCCTTATTTGGCAAGGTGGACTTTAGTACGTGGAATCATGTGAAACTATCTTTGATGAGATACAGAAAAACAGGTGTCTGTTGGGCCCTGGGCCTCATTTTCCCAAATTTCAGATACTGGGTAGATCAAATTTATGTCTATTTTAGCATAGTTTATCTTGCTTGTTACCTATAGGTTGTCTATTTGTACATAAAAATTTGAGGCCAAGGGTTTATTGCTAGTTTCTTTCTTGGATTTTGTCTTCTATGAAATTGTGGCTGTCTTGATTGCTATTCTTGCTCCATTTCATTGCTCTCTATGATACCCAGTCTGATGAATAAAAATATTAATGCTTAAATTTATTGATAGATATTATCTGTTACTTAAACAGTTATCATCCACTTTCAGTGTGTGTGTGTAAGTGTGCACTACTAGAAATGTGAACAATCAGAACAAACCTAATTGAAAGACTGATGCCACATCGACAGGTATCATCTTGTCAAGATTAACCAATGTTGAGGGGCAGAGCCAAGATGGCGGCATAGCAGCAGCAACATATCGCAGCTCTCACATAGCCACCCCAAAATACCCATGGAATAGGACTCTAAACCAATCCTAGAACTCCAAAACGCACACAAAGATACTTCCCACTAAAGTCAGTTCGGCTAGGAGGAACCATATCAGCACTGGAAACCAAAACCAGCCTGGCCTGAAGCTGCTGCTGAGCCCTGGGGGCGGCTGGGCGAGAGGAGCGGTAAGTGGATTAGCGGCAGCTGCGAGCCCTGTTGAGAACTAGGTCACTGGGACTTGCGAAGTTGGGAGGGAGGAGCAGTCCGGCTGAAAGGCCTCCAGAGTGGAAAAGGCAGAGGTTTTGCACCCGCCTCTGCGTTGCATCTTCCCGCCTGCGGCCTGCAGACAGCAGGGGAACTAAGTGATTGTTCTGAGGCCAGTGTGTTGAGCGGCCTGGATCCAGATCGCTGTCTTGGGCCTCGGCCTTGGAGTCTTCATTATCCAGCGAGCCAGAAGTAAGTAGGAGGGGTCCCAGCACCTTCCTGAGAGCTACAGCAGCCGGGAGGACCCCAGCGATTTGGGACAGAGCTTTCCCTTCTGGAAGCAGAGCCCCACAGAGATTTAAAAAAAAAATCACGTACTGACCAACCATGAGTAAGAATAAGCATAAGAAGCAAAGTAAGAACAGCACCCAAACCCTAGATTCCTTCTTTGGGGAAAAGAAAGATCATGGGAGAGAGAGGGAGGAGGAGAGCGCAGCCAGAGCGC
>JAQQSV010009029.1:0-13623 GCA_028646515.1 Pseudochirops corinnae | reverse complement strand
AGAGAGAGAGAGAGGGAGAGAGAGAGGGAGAGGGAGAGAGAGAGGGAGAGAGAAAGAGAGAGAGAGGGAGGGAGAGAGAGAGAGGGAGAGAGAGAGAGAGAGAGAGAGAGAGAGAGAGAGAGAGAGAGAGCAGGCAGCATGGCTTAGTGGAAAGAGGACCAGAGGTGTTGGGAAGACCTGGTTTCAAGACCTGCCTCTGGCACGTACTAATGTGACCACAGACACAACTTCCCATAGTCCCAGGCAACTCTCAGAAATCTAAGGTTAAAATTATGACACTCATCAGCATCTGTGGAAAGAATCTCCCCACTGGGAGTTCCCAAAAGGGATGAAATCACAAATTCAGAACAAATTGGAGGGGAGGGGGCATAAGAAGGAGAGGAGAGGGAAATTAGTGTAGCTCGTGATCAATTTTATGATTTCCCTATCAATCTGATGGGATTACAAAGTATGAGCCTTTGTCTAGAAGCATCTAAAGGCTTTCACCCGTGTCAGTGGACATTCACCCCATCTGCTTGCTGAGTGAATCCAGAGAACCATCGTACCTGCTTTTGATTGGTTCCTACCTCTGAGACTCAAGAGGACTGAGTCAAGGGCTGCCCTGCTCTAGAAGGTTACCTGGAGGTCATGTTTTGCTGTTTAGGACTCCCCCTTCCCCTTTCCACATTCTTCCAGAATGCGGTTGAGGGTGAGGTCTGTAAAGGGAAGAGGATTTCTCCCTTCCCCCCACCCCACACACATACCAGGAGCAGCTGATGGTCCATGGTAGGTGATCATTATTGACCTTAATTCCTGGGCACCTTCTGCCTTTCTACTTTCTTTTCTGACCATAGGGTCAGAGACTAGATTTTTTAGAAGATGGATTTTCTGTGCAGACTCAAGAGTTCCCAAGAGATCAAATGTTGCTCAGTGCTTTTTGGAGGAGAAAGATACTCAAGCAGATAGGTCAATAGAGGGCTGCATGTTGAGTCAGAAAGACTTGAGTTCAAATCCTAACTCAGACATTTACTAGGGGAATGACCCTGAGTAAGTCACTTAATCTGCTTGTCTGAGTTTTCTCATCTGAAAATTGGGGAGTTTAAAAGTACCTACTTCCCAGGGTTGTTGTGAGTCTCAAATGACACAATATTTATAAAGCACTCGACAAATCTTAAAATGCCATATAAATGCTTTCTGTTGCTAAAGGACCAAAGGCCTGATGGGGAAGGAGACCAGGAGACCTATTGCCCTGTTCTTCAGCTAGTGCTGGCCCTAGAATGGGAAGCACTTTTCAGCAGCCCCCAACTACCTTTAACTTCAGACAGAGTCAAGGAGAGCTGTCTAATACCTTGTATATATTGTGGGCTCCTTTGAATCCTTGGCTATTCACAAATTTTTTTGTGGTAGAAAAAATAAAGGCTCTTCTATAGCCAATATCCATATGTTACCTTGAGTGCCTGTGCTGGGGAGCCTGCTAGCCACAGTTGGGAAAACCTAGATATAAGCCACACCTAAACTTTATTTCTATTAGTTCTATTGAGGTAGGGGTGGGGCCTTGAGCCAATGAGAAAAACTGACCCCTTTAGGGTGAGACCCCAATATCTACATTGGTCTATGTGAGCTCAGAGTCCCTGGGCAACCCTAAGCCATAGGTTATATAATTTAGTGTGTATATAAATATATATATATGTATATGTATATATGTATGTGTATGTATATATGTATGTATATGTATATATGTACATACATATATACACATAGACATAGACATATATAAATACATGTAAAATAACACTCAGCTTTGCTATCCACTTTTAATTTGATTTGTTCAATTTTACTGATTATACCATATTGGCAAATGTTTCTGTTTTGGACCAGTGAACATACTGTGGGCAGAAAATAGACCAACTCCATATTTGCTTAGATTTTTGGCACCACAGACATCCCTGAGCTTAGCATTCATTAGACAACAATGTAAAAGACACTCTGGGAAAGTTGGCTTTTTAATTATCTTTTTTTTTTCAGCTGCCTTGATATCATGAACAGACTTGTTGGTGCTAAATATGGCCTAATGGACAAGCCTTGCACATATCTTAGAATCATCCATGGGGATTATACACTCAAAAGCACTCGACCAACTTCTGATGTTGCTGTAATACAGTATCTTGTTGGGAGGGAAAGGGAAGAGAGATTTTGCTGAAATAGCAAAAAGTTCAGGCCAAGTGACGTGAATTCAGTATCTATCCTGGTATTTGGGGAGGGTCTCAGAAATGAAGTCAAATGAAGTCACAAGCAGAAGCAAGTCTAGTTTTAAATATACCTATAGAAAAGATGGCAGAGATTGCCAAGGCTTAGCATCAATACTGTTTACAAGATCTCATTCAGAAACAATGAAACTAGAATGGCACATTCAAATAGGGTCACTGGCTGGGAAGGTAAGTCCACAGAAACAGATGATATAATAGTAAAGAAATTTGAAGATCTTTTTGTATTGCTAAGCTAAGAGATACTTAGCACCTAGCTTCAAATTAAGCCTCTGTTAAAGAACCAGAAGGTATGAACCCCTGTTGCTGATGTAATAGGAAGGGGCTGAACAGGGAGAAGCAATACTGTATAATAAGGAAAAACCCCAGCTGGGAAAGTCAGAACTTCTTGGGATGACCCCCTGAAGGCTGGACTGCTGCTGCTGAACTGAAACTTCTATGAAGAAAGTGATTTTGATTTTGAGAACAGAGCTGTTGAAGGCTTCCAAGGCCAGCTGAAGCTATTGAGGAGCTGCTGAGGATTTCTGAGGGCCAGCTGGAGCTGCCAGAGGAATCATGACTGTGGTGTTGGTACTTTGTCTATCTGTGGCTCTGTTAAGTTTTCTCTTCCCAGGAACAGAAGCTGTGAAGTACTTGAGGTAGACTGGATACTGTGAGCTTCAATATGGAGCAGCAACTGCACAGAGAGCTGGACAAGAAGCTGGGAGCTATCTGCCTTTGAACTCAGGTGACAGTTGGTTAAATTTGAGTGGGAGCTGGGATCGTGGAAGAGGAGCCATGGAAGCTGAAAGCCTGCCCTGAGTCAAGATGAAGGGACCTCTCTGTAGATTCTGAGTAGTGATGAAATTTTGATTTATTTGTGACTGAGGGGTTTGTATTTTCCACTACTCCTTAAGAGGGTACTAAGTAGTGACAAATAATTGAATAGTGACTGATTTATAACTTAATTGCACCCCATGGGTGGAGGACTTTGACCTTTTGTACTTCATGATTGAATGGTTTACTAAGTGATTGACTGACTAAATTATTGTACTTTGTTCAAAACTATGTGACCACTTTGGTGAAAACTATGTGGCCATTTTAGTGATAAGTTGTTGAGTTGTGACATGGTGAATGCTGTATTTTGATTTTCTGTGATAAGTTGTAATATTGTGAATACAGTACATTGATTTTCTGTAAATGTTTTGCTCTGATTTGTTACTGAATAAGTGGAGTGTTCACTATAATATGTAATCAGAATCTTGAAAGCTCTTCACAGCAGCAGTCCTCTGGAAAGCTGCTTGTGCACGGCTTTACAGAGGATAATGGTTTCAGGACCTCCCAAAATGAAGTAGGATGGATCTGCACCCCCAAAGCCATCTCCTTTCTTTCCCCCTACCTATATGTGTGTGTATGTGTATATGTGTGTATACTAACATATTTATACACACACACACACAATGCTTTCTCATAATGATATTGCAAGTGCATGCAGAATTGGAGCTGATGTCAATTATTATTTTTCCATCATGGGTTCCAATTGTATGGAAAACAAAACATGCAAAGTGTCAACAGACACAAAAATATCACAAGACCAGGTTTATTACAAAAGAAATGAACATGCATGGGGAACCCAAAAAGTTCACAGTCCTCACAGAAGTTTGCATATTTATGACAGTACAACCAAAGGAGGAAGAGAATGCAGGAAGGGAAGTGGCATGGGAGGGGAAAGATGCAATAATCCCTCCCAAAGGGGAGAAGCAAGGTAATAGCAAAAGTCGAATTCTTTTCCCTTGGGAACCACCAAACAATGAAGATAGGAGGGTCTGCTTATTCTAAAAGGAGCCCAGCTACACAAGCATTTTCCCCTGCCTGGCACAAATTGGCTGGCATCTGTCTTGTCTCCAAAGGACACACAGGGAGTCCAGCTTAGGGCAACAAATTATGTCATGGGCATGGGGGACTTCATCCTTGACACATTCAGGGCCTTCTTATGCTCTAGCCCCAGTGCTTCTGGAAAGTATGGCAACTCAAAAAAACAAGTTCAGGGGACTCCTTAAAAGCCCTTAACAAATAATAATCTTCTCTTCCAGAGGGACAGTCAAAGGTTCATGGTTTCCACTTCCATCAGGAAGTTGCATCTTTCCCCAGTCAGAATGACCTGATCATTTGTAGGAAAATGGAAATTCATCAAGAGATCTAATTTCCATCAAGTAGTAATCCATCTATTTCCCAGAGTAACCCACTAGGACATGCATCAGAAATAATCTTTGCAGAATTCAGTCACAAAAAGAAAGAGAAAGGAAAGGAAGGATGATGTAATAGCTAGAGGTTGAAAAGGGGATGGAAGAGACTGAGGGAATCCTAAGAATAGAGAACAGGTCAGTTGGGCATCTTCCGCCCTTGTCCATCTCATTCTCACCACCTGGGAGCGGTGCAAAGGGAGTTTCTTTTGTCTAGGGGTCTTCTCTAACTGAAGTCATCTGGACCACATATTTCATTTGGATAGGTAATAACAACAAACAACAAGATAATGAGATGATCATAATAGTAAAGGAGACAATGTGGTGGACATAGTGAACAGAGTTTGAGCCTAAATTTAAATGTGGTCTCTGACACCTACTAGATGTGTGACCCTGGAAAAGTTACATCTTCTTGGTCCCTTAGGTAACTCACTAAAAGTATAACCTACAAATGAGTCACTAAATCTACATTGGTGAGGGAATTTTCCATATCAGATCTTTATACTAATGCAGTATTGGATCTCAGTGTTTTAATACAAATGATGATGATAGCGGACATTTATATAACCCTGAAAATTTTCAAATGCTTACACAATTTCATTTCAATTTATCTCAACAGTACTGTGAGGTGGGGAATACAGATTTTCTTATACCCATTGTTAGAGGTCAGAAGGTTCTAAACCTGTGGTCCACAGATGCCTTGGGGTCTCTGGGTAGATCTATGAACTTGGATAGGAAAAAAAAAATCACTTCTTTATTTTCCCTAACCTCCAACCACAATTCATCATTACCTTCAATAATTTGAAGCATTATTCTGAGAAGGGATCCATTGAGTTCACCATACTGCCCAAGGCATCTGCAAGATAAAAAAGATTAAGTTTGATAGCCTTAGCCCTTCTCAGCAATGCAAGGATCTAAAACTTTTCCAAAGGACTCATGCCAGAAAATGCCATCCACATCCAGAGAAAGAACTATGGAGTTAGAATGCAGAGTGAAGCAGACTATTTTCTCTTTTGTTTTGTTTTCTTTCCCATGGTTTCTCCCATTTGTTATAATTCTTCTATGCAACATGACTAATGTGAAAATGGGTTTAATAGGAATGAATGTGTAGAGCCTATATCAGATTACATGCCGTCTTGGGAAGGGAAGGGAAGGGAAGGGGAGAAAATTTAAAACTTATGGAAGTGAATGTTGAAAACTGAAAATAAATAAATTAAATATTTTTTTAAAAGATTAAAATCTGCCTATCATAGATTCAGAGCTGAAAGGGACTTAACAGCCATCAAGTTCCACCAGAAATCCACCAGAAACTGAGGTCCAAGACATGAAGTGAGTTGCTCATCACATATAATGAGTCAGGATTGGAGGTGAGAATTGAAACCCATTCAAGGAATGGGGGTTTTGGAAAACATAACAGAGAGTCAAAGTGGAGGCATTTAGACAGAGTAGATACCTGGAGTCAGAAAGATCTGAAGCCAAAACCACCTTGCACACTGGCTAGATGTGTGACCCTAACAAGTCATTTTACCTGTATATGACTCAGTTCCCTCATCTACAAAGTGGAGATAGCACCTACGTGCTAGGGTTGTTGTGAGGAACAAATGAGAAGAAGATTGTGAAGGGCTATTCACTTAGCATAGTAGGTGCTTTGTAATGCTAATGATAGTGACAATGATGATGATGAGACTTGCCAATGAGCTAGAAAGGGTCAGGGATAGTGCTCGAATTCAAGTCGTCCTGACTCTGTGTGAATGGAGCCATGGTTAAAGGTCTAATTACTGCCCTGGTCAATTCGTTTTGTTTAAAGGAGCCCTGTATTCCTCCACTCCAGACTGCACCTCAGCAGCCAAAGTGGCTGAAGCTAGGGGTTGGTAAAAATAACCTTTTCAAAGTCATATGATGAGCTAGTAACAGATCAAGGACTTAAAGCTGAATGTCCAGATTCCTAGTTCAGTACATCTGCCCCTGCACCGTTAGCCATTTCCATTCATGTACACACTGACTTTCACAGGATTAAAAGAAAGTTAACATGACAAGGAGAATGAACGTCTGTACTCCCTTTTTGCTTCAATTTAGTTCTAACTTTGGTGTGGTACCAATAAAATCACCTGAATTTAACATGGGGTGGATTTTTTTGTTTTTTTTTGTTAAAGGCAAGACTTCCTCTGGTTGGTTTCCCAGCATCCCAGCCTCCCATGCTCCCTCTTATTCAAAATAAATGAGAGCAATGTGAGAAGTACAGGAAAGTGTCTGGCAGAGTCCAGCTGTGACCCTGAGCCTGGCTGGCCTAGGCACCGCTCTAATAGGAAGTGGGAAGCCACAGAAAGGGAAAAGAATGCAGTTTTCACAAGCAGGTCGGCTATTCAGCTCTGAGCTTCTCTGGAAATGATTAGCAGAAAGCCCAAGTGAACAGCAGAGGGGCTCCCCCACCCCTGCCCTGGGAAGAGAGCACACCTCTGTTGCCTTGCCTTGGCATCTTGGGCTGACTAGCCAAGCATTGACAGAGTTTCAAATCACAGACTTTCAGAGACCTTCAAAACCAGGGATTCTTAGCCTTTTTGTGTCATGGCCTCCTTTGGCAGTCTGATGAAGCCAATGAATCCCTTCTCAAGATGGTATTTGATGTCTCTTCATAATTGAAAAAAATACTCAATTTCAGTTAGGGGTTAGTGAAAACAAAGGGTAATTCTCTTCCATCCAAGTTCACAGAATGCCTCCTCCCGGGAACACACCTGAAATCTATCCACAGAGCAATTGGGGGTTAAATTTACAGTTGAGAAACCTTGATCAAGTCCAATCCATACTTAAAAAGGAATCCTGCCAATACCGTATCTGACTAGCAGTCATCCAGCCTTCATCTACCCCCCCAATAATAACCCTTTCCATTTAGGAACAGTCAACAAGCATTTAAGTGCTTTCCTTGTGCCTGGTACTGTGCTGAGAGCTGGGGATGCAATCCCTCCTTTTGAGGAGCTCACATTCTAAAGAAAGCATTTTCCTTAAACCATACCTCAGTCTACCTCTCTGTAGGAAACAAAAGGAAAACCAGTTTAATCCCTTTTCCACACAACAACCCTTCAAGGTCTTGAATACAACTATCGCATTCCAAGTCTTCTCTACTCTAAGCCAAACACCCCCAAATTCTTAGAAAAATAGTAATTTACATTGGCATAGTACCTTGAGACTTACAAAGTACTTTCATCACGCACACATACACACACACACACACACACACGCCTTCTGGGATAGATTATAGAAAGATTATCCCCATTTTACAGACAAAGAATCAGACTCGAAGAAGGTAAAATTTTTGCCCAAGGTCACAAAGTAAATGGCAGGGCAGAGACTCAAACCCAAACCATACTATCTTCTAGACCAGTTTTCTTTCCCCCACCCTCTGTTGAATTTGGGTTATCTGCCATCTGTCCCTACAGATACTGAAGAGTGTCAGTACCTTCTTGGCTGCACCCAAAGAAACAACTGGGTGGGAAGATGCATTTGCAGGATGACACCGCTAATAATGATGGTACTACTAATACCTGAGCCCAGCTAGTGCTTTGACACACCTGTCACATTTGATCCTGCTCTGAGCATACCCAGGATTAGAACTCATCCACAGGGACATGGGGAGATGATTGAAAAGAGATGCTGGTAGCAACACACTACACTATGCTTAGGATAAACTCATAGGAGAGATTAGACAAGGATCTTTGTCACCATCTGACAGATTCAGTTGAATTCAACATTTATTAAGTACTAAATATGGGCAAGACTCTGTCCTAGGTACTAGGTATAAGTGGGGGAAGGGGGAGTCAGCCTTTAAGGAGCTAGGTGGTGGAGTAGATAGACTGTTGGAGGTGGAGTCAGGAACACCTGAGATCAAATTCTACCATTATTATTATCATCCTCCTTTGGCAGATGGAGAAACTGAGGCTCAGGGAGTTCAGGAGATTTGCCCAGAATCACTGAAGCTAATAAGTACCCAAAACAGAACTTGAACCCACTCAACCTGATTCAACCTCCAAACATCAGTCCAACCCTCTAAGTACAATTTGTGTGGCAACTATGACAATGTAACTTGTTTTTCCCTGAAGGGACCTTCCAAGCCAAGATTCCACATAAGGCTGAAGCTGAATGAAGGACATTAATAAAATCAGGTAGGGTTGGAAGGATAGACGTCTCCACGTTATTGCTTCCTCCTCACTGTCCCTGGCCCTCTTAGAGACCTTAATTTTATTTAGGGCTCACCTCGTATACTACTTCCATCAAGAGACTTTTCCCAATTCCTCTTAATTACTAAGTAGTATTTTCCTCCTCCTGAAATTAATTTTTTTTTAAACTTAGCAAAGTATTTGTCCATCTCCAGGAGAACGTAAGACGTAGACTACTACCTTTTCATCTAGGTACTGTTCCATTCACAACTTGTGCGTAGTAGGCACTTAATAAGTTTTGGGGGGATTGAATTGAACAGAACTGAATTAAATTAAACTCACCTGAATGTTCCAATTCTGTCCCAGGCCTCAGGTTAAACCTGGAATTCAATCTGGCTGACGGCTCCAGGTCAGAGTGAAGAATGTCAAATTTCATTTAGCCTGGCAATGATTAGATGACCCAGTCAGACCCAATTTGTACTAGAGCAGGGCAGTTTCACCCAGGAGTAACACTTGGATGAACTTGACATGGCTGAGAACTGACTCAAGGGCCAAATCCTTCCCTCTGCTCCAGAGTGAGTAGCAAGTGTTGATCCTCTCTGCATAACATGCGTCCAGCTAATTTCCCACTGCCTACTATGGTCTCTAATTGTTGCAAGCTCTCCAGCTAAAGCATAAGCTCCCTGAGGCAGAATTGCTTCTTATTCTTTTCTTCTATCCTGCAACTATTATTTAGCACCTACTATGCACAAGGCACTATCCTAGGTGCTAGAGATACATAGTGGGGTTGTGAGACTTCCAGGAGCTTGGGGATAGAGCGGATAGTGTTGGACTTGGAGACAAGAAGACCTTGGTTGAAATCATGCTTCGATGAGTGGAGGGAGCCAATTGTAGGTCCTCCAATTACAGCACTTTCCTAATCTTTCCAGCCTTCTCCTACCTTTCTCCCTGCTACTTATTCTATATTCCAGCTCTACCAGCCTACTAGCAGCTCTTCTTTGGGTGCAGCCTTTGACTGAGTCCAAGTTTTGCAGAACAAATCCTTTTATAAAGGGGATTTGTTCTATGAAGTTTTAATTCAGTCAAAAGCCACATGAGGCCCTAGAGGGTCAAATGTGAAATTGGTTCCCCACCCCTGGTAGAAGATGCGACGCCTCCTCTCATCTGGTATAAGGCGATATGAAGAATAAGAAGCAAGAAGAACCGTCTTAGGATCCAAGGCCCTGGGATCATTAGTGAACCCAACATTAAGTATAATTGCAGGGATAAAAGAGAAATCTCTCAGAGGTGAGTTAACTGAGGGGATTAAGTATGGAGAGATCCTTCTCTCAGAAAGAAGGCAAGGGGATATGCCCCTCTTAAAGATTTGTCACTAGAGACCATAAATTAGGGCAGTTACTGCTTTCAGGTGCTCAGTACATTCAGGGTTACCTAGGTCTTTTGGCCAAGGCCCTAGGCACACGTGGGAAGTAGGGCAAAGGTATAGCTTTAATAAAACTCCATTGAACACTGTACAGGGACTGGTCTTGTCCTCAATGTTCAGCATGTAGTAAGCACTTATATATGCTTATTGGCTTGCTATCAGTCATCAGTAAACAGGGAAGAGACAAGCAAACCTTCTTCTGGCCTGAACATCATGGCTACAAAATCACTTCATACGAATAAAAAGGATGTTTCTCCTATCTGGATTTCAATTTCTCCATTAGGTGAAAAAGACTGTGGTTCAGTTAAAAGAAGATTGTATTTGGAGTCAGAGAACCTGGGCTTGATTCCCAGCTTTGCCTCCTCCTATCTTTGTGTCCTTATTCAAGTCATTTAACTTCTTGGAGGGGAGAGAAAGAGAGAAAGAGAGAGAGAGGAAGGAAGGAAGGAAGGAAGGAAGGAAGGAAGGAAGGAAGGAAGGAAGGAAGGAAGGAAAGAAGGAAGGAAGGAAGGAAGGAAAGAAGGAAGGAAAGAAGGAAAGAAGGAAGGAAGGAAGGAGAAAAATGGATTAGGGCACAGGATTACAAATTTAGAGCAAGAAGAAACTGAAGAAACTATCTAGTCCACTCTATTCATTTTATACATGGGGAAGTTGAGACATGGAGAGATTAAGTAACTTACCAAGGATCCCACAAGTAACAAACAGCAAAAAAGGGATTCCAAGGTCTTGTGATTCATTCCACGATACATAAAAGGACATCCAGAGTTCCCTCTAGTTCTTCATTTAAGGTCCTATGAGTTTGAAACTATGTAAGACCCACACTTTATAGGAGAAACACATCCCCTTCCCAACAAAGAGTCTGGTACTGGGCTCACATGGGCTGGTTTCATGTTCTAGGGAAGTCTAAGATCTAAAAAGGGGACAGTCAGGCAATTCTCATGTTCTCTGGAACATATATGTGTGTGTATGTATATATATATATATATATGTATACATATATATTGAGATACCCCTACCCAAGAGTAAAATTTTGGAAAAAATCTCTTAGATAAAATTTAAGTTTGACTCACGTCTATGTTCTCCTCAAAAGGCATTAATAGAGTCTCTTCTAGAAGGTAGAAAGTAGATCAGGCATAGGACAATTATTTATTTCTCCTATCCATAAAGAAATACTTAAAACACAAAAGACTTAAACATAAACTATAGCCCATAATTCCCATAACCCATTATTCCTAGTATAGTCTCCCTGAAGTGATGGGTGGAAACTCACAGAAGGATTGTGGGACTGCTGAACAGTCATTTCACTTGTAACTCTGATCTGTCCCATCAGAGCAACTCAGTTTTGGCCCACTCAGAATGTACAACTCACCTTCCTGTCGATGGTCATGTTCTCTTCCAAGAATTTGTTGCAGAGATCGCTTCCTACTGGGCAACCAGCCCTTGGACCTAGAAGCTCCCAACCTAACGGAGTGGCCCCAAAGAACAGGAATGTCCCTTTCAGGATTGCTCATTGATCCTCTGTGCTCAGAGAAAGCAACATCTAGCACAAAGGGGCAACTAGGGCCTTAAAATCCAGTCCCAGGCTCACTGAGACAAGCATATGCCTTCCCTACTGTGTGGGAGCAGTCACCATACCTACTGAAGGATGGAAAGAGATCCGCTGCTCTGTACTATGGAAGTCTGAAGAGACAGGAAACACTCCAGCATGCTTGACAGAGGGGAAGAGACAGGATGAGATAAGGCAAACCACTCAAACTCAATTGAATAGACTACTCTCTCTGGCTCAGTCACCAATTATCTTTGGCACAGACCACCCTCTCCTTGACCCCCTCAAAGAAACCAAAGGGACCCACCAGTATACTCTGATCAGCAAGAATCCAGAGCATGTAAGTCACAAGAAGGGGTCAGAAGAATGGCTTAGCCCCATGGAAGGTGTCCCCAGCCTACCAGGGGAGGCTACTCTAATCCCCCCCATTATAATTCCCAGATGCTTTCCAGCTCCAACATCCTAGGTGATAAATGTTTGTGGAATGGGTGTGGGAGACAAACTTACTCTAGAAAACATCATGGAACACAAACTTAGGAGTACAAAAAGAAGAAAGCCCTAGGAGTACCCTGGCATCTTACCAAAAGTTCCCTGGCCTCTGCACATACCATAGAGCAGAGCAAATATTTTCCTGAGAGCTTCCAAGCAGCTGAGGGCAACCAGCAAGCAGGCTAATACAGAGGCTTGCTTCACATGGCCAGCAAAAGTCACTCTGGGCCTCTTGGTGGTTGTGGTGGGTCTTGGCTCTAGGTCTCCCCCTCCCCCTTAGTCACACCACAGGCCAGAAGGTGGTGAGACCTCTCACCCATCTGGCCATTGTGCAAAAAGCTCCAAGGATGGAGGCAGCTCCCAGTGGCTTTTTCAGGGGCAGGATAAGGCTAGAAATACCTTCCTGGGTTTCTTCTTTGGGGTGGGTGGGGGGGCGCTGGAGGGAGGTGTGTTATCTAATCTTTACTGGGGAATGATCTACAAGTGGTGAGTTTCTAATGAGGTGGGGTACCTGGTACCCCAGGAACGCTTCTCCACTTCCTTTCAGGAGGTTGGAAAATTGACCATGCCACTCTTAGCAGGCAGATGCTTTCTATCTTGGACTGAAATCCTACCCAAACCATTTTACTCCTGTAGTCTCCTCTACCACAGCTCACTGTGCCACTGGGGGCAGCTTGCTTCTCCCTAGGCCCATGACTCCCTCCTAGCCCTTAACCCTTTCAGGAGCCCAGCGTTCCCACACTGTCAGCAATCCAATCCAACAGGTCATTACTGAGTTCCTACTATGTGCAGAAAAGGCTTTATTCTAAAGAGCACATAAATCAGAGGAAACTACCATTCTGTGCTCCCCACTCCTCTTGATGAGGTTGTAAATCCTCCTCGGCTTGGTAATCAAAATCAGATGCTCCCAACCTCCCTGCTCTCAAAAGCTGGGGCTACCTGAGCTGCTAAAGGCACCCAAGTCACGGAAGGAATTTCCACAAGTTTTTACGATTGTTGTTGCCAAAGAAACCACTTCCTAGGGAATCCATATGTTCAGTGGGCCTGTTTCAGCTTGGAGCTGGAGAGCAGGGAGGTGGGAATTGGCTGGTGGGGTGTGGGGGGAAAGAGTGATTTCAGGAAGCTCAGAAGCGGCTGATTAGACTGATGTGGTCGTGTTACTGGCTGGCCATCTTCTATCTGGTTAGGATCTGTTATTCAACAATTCAGCTTGACCTATTAGGAACCTGCTATGTGCTTAGTTAGTGTCAGTCCTAGAGTCAGAAAGACTCATCTTCCTGAGTTCAAATCTAGCCTCAGACACAATGGTCTGTAATGCCATGCACAAGCAGCTTGCCAAAAGAATGCTACTGTGAACAGCTTTTAAAGTTCGGATTACACAGTATAGTGAACACTCCATTTATTCCGTTACAAATCAAGGCAAACATTCACAATATATCGCAATATAATATTCACAACATTACATCTTATCATAGAAAATCGCAATATAGTGTTCACAACAGCTTAACATTAGAATGGCCACACAGTTTTCATTGCAGTGGCCACAATA
>JAQQSV010009028.1:0-13624 GCA_028646515.1 Pseudochirops corinnae | reverse complement strand
CTTTTAATTTCTATTTTGCCCTCTGGTTCTAGAATATCAGGGCAATTTTCCTTGAGAATTTCTTGCAGGATGATTTCTAGGCTCTTCTTTTGGTCACAGCTTTCAGGTAGTCCAATAATTTTTAAATGATCTCTTCTGGATCTATTTTCCAGGTCAGTGGTTTTTCCAACGAGATATTTCACATTGTCTTCTATTTTTTCATTTGTTTGGATCTGTTTTATAGTATCTTGATTTCTCATAAAGTCATTAGCTTCCATTTGCTCCAATCTAATTTTGAGGGAATTATTCTCTTTAGAGAGTTTTTGAAATTCTTTTTCTATCTGTCAAATTTGGCTCTTTAAGGCATTCTTCTTCTCATTGGCTTTTTGGGCCTCTTTTTGCCATTTGAGTTAGTCCATTTTCTAAGGTGTTATTTTCTTCAGTATTTTTTGGGTCTCTTTTAGCAGGCTGTTCACTCATTTTTCATGATTTTCTTGCATCATTCTCATTTCTCTTCCCAATTTTTCCTCCACTTTTCTTACTTGATTTTAAAAATCCTTTTTGAGCTCCTCCATGGCCTTTAACCAGATCATATTTTTCTTGGAAGCTTTTGATGCAGGAGTTTTGACTTTGTTGTTCTGGTTCCATGTTCTGGTTTGTTGTTCTTCTGGTTCCATGTTTTGATCCTTTTTGTCCCCCAAAAAGGATCCTATTGTCTGATTGTGCTTCCTCTGCTTACTCATATTGCCAGTCAATTACTTGACTTTCGGACTCTTTACCATGGTAGAACTCTGCTTCCAGAGTGGAGAGAGCTGTGTCCCAAATTGCTGCAGTTTTCGCAAATGTTGTCAGAGGTCTGGGGAGGGCACCCTCTCTACAGCCCCCACAAACTCTGGCACACTGGAATTTCTCACCCCAGGACCACTGCCCCAGACTGCAACCCAGATCCAAGCAGGTCAAAGCAAGAATGATTACCCTCTGAATGGTTGCTTGGTCTTTCAACTGTCTGCAGGCCAGGAGCAACAGAGGCAGTCATGTGGCAGCAACTGCAACTTCTGTGCCCTAGGCCACCTCTTGCCACAGGGGCAGGGGCTGACCACACTCTTCTCCAACCAGTTCCAACAGAGTTCCCTACTGACCTTTTACTTTCTCTTTGGTGTTTATGGGTTGAGAAGTCTGGAAACTGCCATAGCTGCTGGTGATTCACTCTCCTGAAGTCTGCTCTAGCTGGTCTGTGCTGCTGGTTGGGGCCACCCCAGATCTGGGACTGGGTGGCTCATGTGGGACTGCTTAGCCTCCAGCCTGGTATGATAGACACTGTCAGCCTGCCAGGCTGCCTTGAGTGGGATATTTGTTTCTCTCTGTCACTTTGTGGGTTCTGTAGCTCTAAAATTTGTTTAGAATCATATTTTACAGGTATTGGAAGTGGTTGGTGTGGGAGCTCATGCAAATTCCTGCTTTTACTCCACCATCTTGGCTCCCAATCCATCCTTCATCCTTGAAGAACACTGACGACATCATGAAGGTTATGCCTTGACTTGCTCAGGAACTGGATTTAAGTGAGGCAGAACTGTGCAAAGTCATCAGCCTCACTTTCTTCTCTAGAGTTATCAGAGTACAGTGGCAAGACAAGAGTAAATATCATTGGCAATGACCCAGTTCCATTCCAGTATTATTTTTGACATCGCTCTACTGTTCCATGGCTATCGTCCTCTGTTTCACAATTTGTCTCAAGACTTAGTCTTCTCCAGAAAGCTTTGCCAGATTGATTCCAATCTATCCCCAGTCATTCCAGATACTCCAATGACCTTAGCAACATTTTGTGTCTATCAGAGTTTGAAGGAACCTTGACAGTCATTAAGTCGAACCTATACCCCACAAGAGAATTACTTCTACAGTATTGCTAATTGTGTCGAGATAGCCTTTGTTTGATGATATCCAGGGGTGTGTTAGTTCATGTTTAACTATTAATACAACAATAAATAAAACTCTGATTTGTAGCTTCAGCTGGTTTCCAAGGTGTAAATATTCACACTGAATTTTTAATAATCTTTTAATAATCTTCCCTCGGGAGCCTTTTAGAGCTGTTTTCAGCACAACTCTGAATATCCACTGAGGGGGGAATCCATTCCTACCCAAAGTAGGCCATTTCCCATTTGCCTAGCTTTAGTTGTTAGAAGTTTAATCTTATATAAAGCCTAAATTTGCCTCTCTGCAACTTCAAACAGAACAAATCTCTTTCCCACATGACAGCCTTTCAAATACTGGGAGACAGCTATCATGTTCCCTCCATCTTCTCCCTTCTAGACTAAACATACCCATTTCCTTCAATGCATAAAATTAGAGGGTTGAAGTCAGTGATTTCCAAGGTCCCTTCCAACTTTAAATCTATGATCCTTTGAATTAACCCCTATAAGATACATGCCAGCAGATAGGTGACAAAGGATAGAACACTGGGCTTGGAATCTGGAAAACCTAAGTTCAAATCCAGCTTCAGAAACTTGCTGTGTGACATTGGGCATGGCACTTAACCTCTGTCTTAGTTTCCTCAACTATAAAATGGGACTAATAATAATAACTCCCTGGGTTGTTATGAAGATGAAATGAGACAATATTTGTAAAGCCCTTTATAAACCTTATAGCACTATGTGAATGCTAGTTATCATTATTCTTGCTGCTCTCCTGAACTCATCATTGTCTCTAGAAACTCATTTTCCTGCAGGATCACATCAGCTCTGAAACTTATACCTTCTCAGTATCCCTTTCTCTGGGGCCCCTCTGCCTCTGATTGGAGAGGGTGAAGGATGGACATTGGAGAGCTCTTCCCACATCTCTATTCATTGAGTAGAGCCAGGGTAGCCATATTAACATTTTCAGCTCAGCTGCAAGACTTCTTCCTCTCTGCCCCTCCCCTTGCTTTTTTAGCTTCTTTTCACCTGTTGTCTCCCCATTAGATTGTAAGCTTCTTGAGGGTAGACACCATCTTTTGCCTTTCTCTGTATCCCTAGCACTTAGCACAGTATCTGGCATACATGGTAGCTGCTTACAAATGTTTATTGACTAACTCACTCAAGGTCCTTTTACAGCTTCTGGAGATTCTTCATCTTATGAATTCATATCCTTTCTAATATATGGTGCCTAGAAATGAACAAAATATTCCAAATGTGGTCTGATCAGGTCAGATTAAAGGGGTTCTATCCCCTCTTTATTCCTAGAAGCCGTGTTTTTCTGTCAAGCCATAATTAAGTAGTGTTGAAAAAGATTCTTAGAGGGTGAGGCGAAATCCACGTGAAGAGGTGGTCAAGTTTTCTTCCCTCCAAAGGAAGACTCTTCCCCAATCCCCCTCAATGCTTCAGGATTGAAACTATGCAGAAAATAAACATAACACCTACTATCTATATAACACTTTACAATTTTCAAATTGCAGCTGAATCTCAAAGTTCTGAAGCAAAAAAAAATTCCCCTATGTCACAGAAGACTAAGGAAACAACATTTGAAGTTATGGATAAAAACTCACATGAACGATAGGTCATGAGTAGAGAGTACATGGACAGAGCTTAACATTGTAATCAAATAAAACCCTGCACTGTATTAACCTGGAACATATTCAATTATATTCACAACCATTGTTGAGTTTGTGATGAACAATTAGTATAAATGATTATTTATTTTACACAGTTGAATCAAGAATTTCTGGGGTCTCCTGGAGGGGAGGAGGTGCAAAAGTTAGGTAGAACATGAAACTACTTTGATGCCCTCTTTGCAGACCTATGGTTACATGACACTTTCCTAGAAGAATGTGATTATAGCTATGGAATTCTGGGACTTTTAATTTCCTTCCTTTCTTCCAGTACTGGCACTGGCATTAGTATTTCTCGCTCTCTCTCTCTGTCTCTCTCTGTCTCTCTCTCTCTCTGTCTCTCTCTCTGTCACTGTCTCTCTCTGTCTCTCTCTCTGTCTCTGTCTCTTTGTCTCTCTGTCTCTCTCTCTCTCCATATATAATCTGTATAGGTACTAGAGGGGAATATTATCAAGTCAGGGAAGGTCTCCTACTCCTAATCAAAACACCTTACTCTTAATCTAAGTAATTTAATCAGATTCCTTTCTACCACTAAGTTGCAAATGGATGGCTAATAATCAGCCAAACAAAATTATTCCCCCCAGAGTGGTTTGCTGAAATTCCTGGTGTTCTTAGAGAAAAAACATACCGTTTGATAGCAAAATGAAAACTGACTTTGTTTTTGGGCAAAGAAAAAAGGACAGAAACAGCTCTAGGCAAAATGGAGGTGGTCTTTGTTGCCCTCTGTTCCTTCTCTTTCCATTTTCTGCTGCTGTGTCACTTTTCTCTTGCTCCCTAGATCTGGGTGACCTCATGCTGTCCTGAGACTGCCCAAAGTCCTTTACTACTATGCCACCTCTCAGGCCTGCCCTCCATGGTAGAACCCCATACTTATTCTCTTTTAATTCAAATCTCCATTCCATTAGTTTAAATTACAACAATCCACCAGAGCCCTCCTGGGATATTCTAGAGGTCCCAGAAAAGGGAGATCTCTCCAATTTCTTGAAGGAAATAAAAGTGGTGCAACATAGCAATAATAAAAAAATGTCAGGGTTTGACATGGCAGCATTTTCTCCTGCTTCAACTTCCTTCCCTTTTTTTTTCTCCCAGTAGAATACAGCTGAGTTGGGAAAGCTAAGGAACGCATCCTTTCAGACTAATTCCAGCACCTGGTATCTTAAATCCCTAGTGCTACCAAGACACTAGGGAAAATTGCAGGGTAGGCAATGTTTGTCTTTGTTCCCTGTCACTATCCTTTGGGAAGTTTTCTCTTACCTACCTACTGGTACCATCTATTTTCTTCCCAGATGCCCAGTGCTCTCATATTGTCCTCCAGTGGTCCAAAATACCTGATTGTACCCCCAAAGCATCCTCTAAAATATTTAATCTCTCCTTCATCCCAGTTAAAAATGACTTTCAGTTAGGGATTGGATGAAAGTAATTCATATTAAGATGTAAATGAGACTCAATCCTGCCAGCAGGTGTTTGAATTATAGAAGAGGAGTTTGTTAACCAATTTGAATCCCTAATTGTTGGAAGACGTGGGGAAGATATTTGTTAAGTGTGGAAGTTCCCACATTTTCACTTTACTTAGCCTATTAGGAAGTAAAATGCCTCTTTCCTCACTTTTGTTTGGGAAGCTTATATGGATCCATAAAATCCCAAAGTGATGGAAACCTATAAACATAAAATATTTGACTGGAATACTGAGGAAGTGAAATCTACCTTATAGCTTAGTCAGATGGTTGGACTGGTGAGACAAGGTACACCGGTGTGGACCAGCCATGGTGAAGTGGTTTTTCAGTGACTTTCTGTAGAAAGCAGAAGGAAGATTTATACAGCTTGGGAGAACACTGTTCACAGATGCTGTTAGATGAGAGAAATGCAGGTAGTGTCTTTAAGAGGAAGAAACATTCTAGTGGTTGGAGATTTTCTGATTAGAGGTAGAGGAATAACTTATGTGTAATTAAAGTCAACAAATTTTTCTTAAGTACTTGTGATCAAGGCACCATACTAGAGGAAGAAAGGAAAGAGAGAGTAAATGAGAAAAAAAGAAAGCCTGTCCTCAAGGAGCTCTCTTTTGGGAGAAATACAACATAAATACAAGTGAACTTGAGAAGAGAGAGACCAGTAATTTGGAAGATCAGGGGTGGTCTCAGGTAGGTGGTGACACTTAGCTGAGCCTCAAAAATAAAACAGGAATTAAAAAAGGCAGATGCGAGGAAGGAGTATATTTAAGATAAAGAGTCTATAAAGAGAGAGATGGGAGATGGAATGCTGAGTTGAGGGAAAATGCAATAAATCAGTTTGGATAGATTGTGGGGTTTGTGAGCCTTTGTCAAGGCTGTAAAAAGGTCAAATAGCACGAAGACTGAGAAAATATGAGATTAGTCTGGAAATGTAGGTGGAAACCAGATTGTGAAGAAGAGTAAACCTGCGGATGGAGAAAAGGGAACAGTTTTGAGAGATATGGAGGTAGAATCAACAAAACTTGGATACTGATTAGATAAGGTAGTGGCAAGGGTGAGGGAAGAGTCAAGGGTGATTTTCCCAAGGGAGACATTCCTAATTGATGTAATGATCAGAAATAGAGAGGTTTGGATGACAGATGGGTTTGGAGAAAAGAGAAGTTCTGTTTTGTACAAATTGATGTTGAGTTGCTGACGTGACATTTTGTTGAGGATATCCAACAGTAGGAGAGTACTGGAGTCAGCTCTAACCTTGGAGCCAACCTCCAACAATCACCTTGGAAGACGCAAATGTTAAAATTTCAGTGTGAGTATTTACACCTCACAGATCAGCAACTGATAGAAATCGGGGCTTAGTTGGTTTTTTGTTGTTGTTGATTATCTAACTGTAAAGTGTTAATAATGCACATCATTCCTAAAAGTGTTTATATATGCTTATCTTCTCTGTCTTTTGCCCCTCCTCAATTGTTAACTATTTACCAGCCCACCCCAACATCCTTCAATAAACATTGCTTGAGTTCAGCAGAAAAGCAGTAGAAGGCTCAGGGAATGAAGGCATGGTATCTTTAGGCTAACAAAAACAATAACTGGCATTTGTATAGCTTTTTAAAGTGTTCAAAGTGCTTTAATCCATTATCTCATTTGAACTTTACAACAACATTGTCCAAAAGGCAATTGATATGAGATTAAGGTTAAGTTTGGGACCTCATTTGTATAGGGATGGGATTGAACCTATGATAGTTAGTGAGATTACTTAAAGAGATGCTGTGGAGAAAGGAGAGCCCAGGACCCAGCCTTTGGGAAGACTCAAGCTTTAAAGAGCATGAGACTGATGGATGATGATCCAGCAAAGGAGACCTAGGAGTGATCATACAGGTAGGAGGAGAATGAGGACAGAGGTATCATGGAAGTCAAGGCTGTAAAAAGGTCAAATAGAATGAGGACAGAGTAAAGGCTATCAGATTTAGCAACTTAGGGAAGTATGGGAGAAGGGAATAAGTATTCAAGTAGAAGCCATTATGGACCAGGCAGAATGCTAACAAATACCTCATTTGAGCTAGATGCTGTTATTATCCCTATTTTTCAGCTGAGGAAACTGAGGTAGAGAGTATTTGACTTGCCTAGGGTCACATAGCTAAAGTGTCTTAGGCTGGATTTTATCTCGAGTTTTCCTATCCCACTGTGCCATCTAGCTGCCTTGTTTAGCATAGTTTAAATAGAAACTGAGGAAGTAGATAGTGGGGAGTAACTTAGGGTTAGGGTGATCATAGGGAAAAAAAATGAAAGGATTCAATACTGGAAGGTAGTATGTAGTTCAATTGGTCAACAGTGGGGTCAAGACTGTGAAGGGAGGAAAATGAAGCCAGATCATTTGGATGCTGGAAGAACAGAAAAGATGGAAGACTATAGGCTGTGGTTTAGAAAGTTTAGAAAGAGTCAGGCAGAGGGAAAGATGAAAGGAGGAGAGGCTTTGATCATAGGGAAGAATTTCAAAGTTAAAAGATCAGATTACAGAAAAACATGGAAATTTAGACAAACTGATGCAAAGTGAAATGTGCAGAACCAGGAGAACATTGTACATCTATGTACATCTCAATGGTATTCCTTCAAACTCATGTCATACATTCATCCCTCAATTTATGGACATCCTCTCAGACTCCAATTCTTTGCCACTACAAAAAAGAGCTGCTGTAAGTATTTTTGTATATATGGGTCTTTCCAATTTCTTTGGTCTCTTGGGGAGTACAGACCTAGAAGTGTTAACATAGGATAAAAGGGTATGCACAGTTTTGGGCTTAGTGGCAAATTGCTTTCCAGAATGGCTGAATAATTCACAAATCTACTCATGTGTTTTAATATACCTATTTTCCCACATCCCCTCCAGCATCTGTCATTTTCAACAAAGGGTTTGATCATCCTCTCTCCTGGACCAGTTTGTTGGGGGTGGAGTGAATCACAAGGGAATGTGCACCTTGCATTGAGAAGAGTGGCCAGAGATCCAATATCTTTTGGAAAAATCTTTGTCACTGCGAATTCCAGGAAAATGGAAAATGTCTATGATGAAAGAAAATTTATTCATCATAGAGAAGGACTTTCTGAATGGACAAGTAAAGGAGTGTACACAAAAGGAAAAGGAGGAGGGGGGAAACAGAGCAAAGGCAGCTGGGGATAAAAGAATAAAGAGTAGTAGTAGGGAGATTTGATTTTTACCTTGGCAAACTTCTGACTGAATCATAGAAGCTTAGGGGAAGGGAAACTGAGAATAGCCATAGCACGATCATTTGATTGCTGTTCTCACTCTTCAAAGTCCTCTGATAATAGGGTAGTCAGAGATTACCTGTAGCATAATGGATAGCTTCCATTAATTAAGTACGCACTTAATAAATGCTTGTCATTGAATATTGGAATTTGAGTCAGGAAGACCTTGGTTTAAGCTCTCTGTCTTCACCAGTTGTGTGGCCATGGGCAAGTGACTCAGTTTCCACAACTGTTAAATGGAGCTAATAATATTTGTATTATCTATTTTCCAGGATTTTTATGAGGGTCAAATTGGATAAAGTATGAAAAACACTTGTTGTTACTCTTTCGAACCGTAGGGAGGAAAGGATTGGACCAGCAAAGAGATCAAGCTGGGCATCTAAAAAACTGGACATTAGTTAGCTAGATACCTTATGGTCTGGTTTCCAGGACCCTAACTGTACTCATACTTGGGCCAGTTTTTTGATTCCTTTAACAATGGGGAAGAGGTAATGCATATCTAGAAGACACTTTGAATTGTGGATCATACACTTGGTTCCTCATCAGTCCTGTTTTTTGAAGTTCTGGTCCTGATAGGTTCCTGGCAGAGTGACTTGGAGGCTGGGTGCTCATTGCTTATGAAGGTCAAAGGCATTATTGCTTTCTCAGGTGGTTAAATGGAGCAGAATGAAGCAAGTAATGCTTCTTCATGTAACAGTAGATTCTAGGTTGAGGAACCCTTCAAAGCCATGAGAGGGGTGAGGGCTAGAGTCCTACTTTCCTATATCCATTAATAGAAAAGTAAGAACGAGGAGAGGAGACTTGGTATCAGCAGTAGCCCCTTCATGTCTGTATGCTCCTCTACATGCTTTTGAATTAAATTCTTTAATGGAAAAGCAAAGAAACTCATTTCACAATGAAAGATCCAAAGGCTTTAAAGTGCAAATAAATACATAGTGCTTTAAGATTTACAAAGCACCCTTATACATATTTTCTCATTTGATCCTCATAATAATCCTTTGGAATATATACTGGTGGTATTATTCTTGTTTTAAATTTGAGAAAATTGACACAGACTCCTTAAGTGATTTCCCCACTTCAATGGATAATGTGGATTAGAACCCACTTCTCTCTCAACTCCAAATCTATTGCTCAATTATGCTATAGTACCTCTCAGCATGGCAAGAGGTACTGACATAGGACTCTTCACATCAAAGGCAGGAAAACTTTATATTTATCAGTGGCTTGGCTTTGGCACTGTGATTATAGATGCACCCTTTCTCTGTATGTAGTAATAGGTTTTGAACAGTACATTTTCTGGTAAGAAGGGCTCCAGAACCAGCCTCTGAGAAAAAATGGGGCTGTGATAGCTATCATTGTTCAGCCAGTGATGGCTCTTCTCTCAATCCCATATTCTTTCCTTCCAGGGTTTTAACTGTGTTAAGCTCTAGTTATTTTACGTGTCTACTCCTCAGTTACCTTTCTAGGGTTATCATCTATAGGTGTGTCCATAGAGGCTCTTACCTGAACCCTCTCCTCTTTTCTCTGTCCGCTTTCCTTTGCTAATCTTATAAACTCTGATGGGTTCAACAATTTATGTAGATGACTCCCAGATCTACACATGTACCTTTTATCTTTCTTATAAGCCTCACTTTCAAATGACTAGCTAATTGTGGACAATTAACAAAAATGCTTGTTTACTGACATTTCTAACTGGATGTCTGATAAGTACCTCAGGCACAAAATGTCCAAGATGGGACTCATTATTTCCCTTCCCCCAATTTATTTCTTCCCCAAACTTTCCTATTTCTGTTGAGAATGCCACCATCCTTCTGTCATCTAGCTTTGCAACCTGTTATTTTTACCTGTTCACTTTCCCTAATCCCCTTACCTTCATCCAATCAGTTGCCAAGTCTTGCTTATTCTATCTCTATACTTTATTTTGAATATGTCCCCTTCTCTCTAGCTTTCTCTGTGGCTTCATAGAGAAAGAAGAATTAAATGTTATTTTCATGGGATACTGGGGTAGAACTCAAAATGCAGCCTCTAGATCAGGCTGCCCACCTCTGAAGCATTCTTTTGTACATCAGTCCTGAAGACCTCTGGTTTCCTATATAATTTTTCCTGGGGCTGAGGAACCCACTGCCCTGTGCAACTTACAAGTGCTTCTGATTCCTCAGTATTGATCTGGGTCATGTCAATCCATAGGTAGACATGCTTTCCCTTCCAATGTTCACTGCCCACCTGTTGTGAAGAGTTTTTCTAGTTCCTCCTACATTATTATGCTAAATAAATACCAGACTACAAGTGATAAAAGCCCAGCGATGTTTTCTTCGGGCTGTGAGAGGAAGGCATGACTAAATAACAGTGCAGACTGATCGTGCCTACCTGGAGTTTACTGTTATAATGGATGAAACTTGCAACCAAGTTAATCTGACATATTTAATGAACTCCATAATCCTCATTATGATGCGTGGGTCTTAGGCATAAATGGTAAGCAGTTCATGTAAAATGACTGCCATTAGTAATTCCTTTGACATAGTCTAACCACATGGATGGTTTTCCTGGAAACCTTGTGCTGTAATTACTGTCACACACACACGCACACACACATATACACACACACACCTTAAAAGACAAAGGTCTTGTACAGGGGTGGGGAACCTGCAGCCTCGAGGCCACATGTGGCTCTCTAGGTCCTCAAGTGTGGCCCTTTGACTGAATCCAAGCTTCACAGAACAAATCTTCTTAATAAAAAGATTTGTTCTGTAAAACTTGGACTCAGTCAATGGGTCATGCTTGAGGACCTAGAAGGCCTTGTGGCCTCGAGGCTGCAGGTTCCCACCCCTGGTCCTGTATCTTATTCCCCTTAAACTGGGGTTCTCTTTTTCTCCCACACTTCCTCTATTCCTTCACTCTGTGGCCCACATTGGAGGTGCCTCATGCTCTGCTCAGTTTTCTCATCTCTACTCCCAGTTCAGTCGTTTTTAGTTATGTCTGCCTCTTTGTGGCCCCATTTGGAGTTTTCTTGGTAAAAATACTGGGGAGGTTTGCCTTTTCTTTCTCCAGCTCATTTTATGGATGAGGAAACTGAGGTAAACAGGGTTAAGTGACTTGTCTAGGGCCACACAGCTAGCAAGAGTCTGAGGCCAGATTTGAACTCAAGAAGATGAGCCTTCCTGATTCCAGACCCAGTACTCTATCCACTGTGCCACCTAGCTCCCCTTTCCTTTGTTTTTTTTTTTGGAGGGGGATAGGTAGGGCAATTGGGGTTAAGTGACTTGCCCAAGTCACATGGCTAGCAAGCATTAGGTGTCTGAAGCTGGATTTCAACTCAGATCCTCCTGACTCCATGGCTGGTGCTTTATCTATTGAGCCACCTAGCCACCTAGCTACACCCCCAGCTCCCCTTTCCATAAACATAGTTGACCTTTTAAAGTTCCCAAGCACTTTGCCTGTTCATTATTCCACAGTCTCCTAATATGCCTCTTTTCCAACTGAAGGGTACATAGATCTAGGATCTATTCCCCATTTCTTCTTGCTTCCCATGCCCATGGTGGATGCTCTGGACAGCAAAAGGCTTGAAACAGCAGGAACTGTGGTTCATGAGGCCTGTAGAGGATTGGTATGATAGTGGGTTGGTGGGGGTAGATGCTGACAGCATGATCACAGTGGGGAAATCCAACCCTATCATAGAGGCAATGGGACAAGTTGTGGAGAGAGGGCCAAGAGAAAATGGGATTGACTGACTAACACCTGGAAGTCTTGAGGGGAGAGGCAGTGGCAGGGGTAAGGAAAGAGGAAAGGTGGGAGGTCAGCTGAAGCATCTGTTTCCTTCAGACTATACCCCTCTCCCACCTTCCCTGGCCCCCCATCCCCCACCCCTACCCAAGTTACTCTACAGTGACTTAAAGGGAGCACAGACTTAGGACAAAGGGGGACTTTTAGAGGCAAGGAAAAGATCCCTCCCACCTCTACTTGCTTTTGCCTTAAATTTCTTTGATGGAAAAACAAACAAACTTATTTCACAATAAAAGATGCAAAGGCTTTAAAATGCAAATAAATACATAACAGAGTTAATACATTTATGTGAATGAAACTCAATTTGAGTAAAAACCCTTTAGTCAGATCCTTTCTTATTTAGTTGTTTTGAGAGCACTGGGTCTCTGAAATGGGAATGCTCAGATCACTGGAATTCCCTGGTCTGGTGGTCTCTGACATTAAGCTTACTTGGTGACTTGGGCAAGTCACCTCTTCTTTTTGGTTTCAGTTCTTTCATTTGTAAAATGAAGGGAGGGCAGAGTCAATATGGCGGTGTAGAAGCAGGAAAACTCCGTGGCTCCCCTCATAACCACCTCAAATACCTATAAAATATGACTCTAAACAAATTTTAGAGCTCCAGAATCTAGAATCCACAAAGTGACAGAGAAACAAATCTCCCGCCGAAGGTAGCCCAGCAGGTTGAGAGGAAGGGTTCATCACAGCGTGCTGGAAGCTGAGGCCAGCCCTACATGAACCCACTATTTTAGCCCCAGGGCGGCCTGGACCAGCCAGCTGCAGCATTTGGGAGAGTGGATCACCAGCAGCTGTGGCGGTTTCCAGAATTATCAACCCATAAATAAGTGGTCCTCAATCTGTGGATCATGACCCCATTGGGAGGCAGAACGATGCTTTCACTGGGGTCACAGGGGTTGCCTAAGACCATTGGAAAACACATATTTCTGATGGTCTTAGGAACTGAGACACCGCTCCTCTATCCATCTCCAGGCAGGTCTGCCCACATGCAGAAACGCCCACATACAAGTATTAAAGGGTTGGGCATTAGGAAGGTTGAGAACCACTGCCATAAATGCCAAAGACAAAGTGAAAGGTCAGTGGAACTCAGCTGAATTTGGAGGGGATGAGGAGTGGGTCTGGCCCTCTGCCCCCAGAGCCAGAAGTGGCAGAAGCAGCAGCCATGTAGCTGCCTCCACATGGCTGCTTCAGAGCTCCCGGCCTACAGATTGTAGGGGGCCAAGTGACCATTCAGAGGCTAAGTGTTCTTTCCTTAACCTGCCTGGATTGGGATCGCGGTCTTGGGTGGTGGTCCTGAGGTGTGTGACCAGTGAGCCAAAGCTGGTGGAGGCTGTAGAGATGGTGGCCTCCTAATAGCTCTGGCAGCTGTGAAAACCCCAGCAATTTGGGACAAAGCTCTCCCCTCTGGAAGCAGAGTTCTACTGTGGCAAAGAGCTCAAAAGTCAAGTTAATTGACTGTCAACATAAGCAGGCAAAGGAAGCAAAGCAAGCACAGCCATCCAACTTTAGATTCCTTTTTTGGGGACAAAAAGGATCAAAGCATGGAACGGGGGGAAGAAAACACAGTGAGAGCTCCTGTACCAAA
>JAQQSV010009027.1:0-13624 GCA_028646515.1 Pseudochirops corinnae | reverse complement strand
AAGATTAAGAGGAAAGTGGAAAATTGGGAAAGAATTTTAAAACTGGGGTGGCTAAGTGGAGCAGTGAATAGAACACCGGGCCTGGAGTCAGGAGGACCTGAGTTCAAATCTGGCCTCAGACACTTGACACATTTACTAGCCATGTGACTTGGGGCAAATCATTTAACCTCAGTTGCTCTCCAAAAGAAAGCCAAAAAAAAAAAAAAAGAATTTTTACAACCAGTGTGGCTAATCAAGGCCTCATTTCTAAAACACACAGAGAAGTGAGTCAAATTTATAAGACTATAATTCATTGCCCAATTGATAAATGGTCAAAGGATTTGAAAAAGCAGTTTTCAGAGGAAGAAATTAAAGATATGTATAAACATATGAAAATTGCTCTAAATCACTATTGATTAGAGAAATGCAAATCAAAACAACTATGAGGTACCACATCTCACCAGTCAGATTGGCTATGATAACAAAATAGGAAAATGATAAAAACTGGAGAGGATGTGGAAAAATTGGAACATTAATGTATTGTTGGTAGAGTTGCGAATTGATCCTACCATTCTGGAGAGCAATTTGGAACTATGACCAAAGGGCTATAAAAAAAAGTACATACCCTTTTGACTCAGCAATACCATTTTTAGGGCTGTGACCTAAAGAGATCATACGAGTAGGAGAAAGACCTGTTAGCACAAAAATATTTGTAGTAGCTCTTTTTGTGGTAGCAAAGAATTGGAAATCAAGGGAATGCCCTTCAATTGGGCAATGGCTAAACAAGTTGTGGTATATGAATGTAGTGGAATACTACTGTGCTATAAGAAATGAGAAGCAGACAGACTTCATAATAACCTGGAGAAACTTATATAAACTGATGCTGAGTGAGGAGAGCAGAACCAAGAGAACTTTGTACACAATTACAGACACATCATATCTATAACTAATAACTTGGATAGACTGGGCTCCTCTAAGCAATGCAAGGTTATAAGACAACTCCAAAAGACTCATGATGGAAAGGATATTCACTTCCAGAGAAAAAAAACTACAGAGTTTGAATGCAGATTGAAGCAAACTACTTGCTTTCTCTTTTGTGTTTAGTTTTGCTTTGTTCCTTCTTTCTCATTGTTCACTTCTTTACAACCTAATGCTTATTGTGAAGGTATTTATAGAGGCTTTATTGGATTGCATGCCACCATGAAGGGAGAGAGAGGAAGAGAGTGAAGAGGAGAAAATTTGGAACTCAAGTGATTGTGGAAGTGAATGTTGTAAACTAAAAGTAGATAAACAAATTTAATAAAGTAAAACTGAAAAAAAAAGAAGAGAAGAGGATTAATATTTTTCCTCTTTGGGAAATTAACACAAAAATAAAAACAAAATCTAAATTCATGATAAACGTTGAATTCTACAGGCATTTATTAACTACCTATTTGTATATGGTACTGTGCCACGTCCTGGAATATACAATTTAGATAAGAAAATGTTCCTGCCATCACGATTTTTATATTTGGTTTACTACGTGTGTAAGCATGTGTGTTCTTTTTTCTATTTCACTTTTGGGAAAAAGATAAATCAAAGAAAAATCATTATCAATGTTTATGTTTTTAAAAAAAATACTTTAAAATCATGTAATGGGATCATTTGAGGCCCATTTCCCTGTATCTTTTATATCTAAAGAACTATACAAAGATAATTCATGCTTACGATGATCCCAAAATACTTCAAGATACTGACTCAAAGAAAAGTTTCAGTCATTTTCTTTTTTTTAAATTTTCATTTGAATACTTTATTATATTCTTGGCAGTGTAAAAAACAGAAATCAATGAAAATTTGGAGAGGAAGATGAGAAAATCTGGCACAAGTTGAAATTTGGATGATTAACTTGGCACATTGTTGCACACATGTAGATTAAACTTCTGTGCAGGTCTCAGAATTCTCTTACCTTGGAATAGGCACAATTCACATCACAGAGCATCACATCATGTCACAGATCCATATATGAAGATGGATTCAGAGATCCTTCCCAAGTAGCTTAAGATCATCTTGCTACAGGACTGAAAAGACTTTCTGGAGCTGGAAAGGATAGGTACTAGAAGATATCCCAGTCAGCAGGGAGTCATTTTGGGCATTTTGCAGGCAAAATTGTCTCAGCTTGAAAAACCTTCTTAAGGTGGAGCCTGGCCTTGAGCCTCTGCTGCTGCACTACCTTCCTCACAGTGACAATGTTGGAGCTGCTGGACACAGCGCAAAGAGCTGGGGTCTGTGGTCAGTGGTGGGTGGTGGGTGATGAGTAGTGGGTAGTCAGGCAGATGTCAGCTCACTCCCTGGCTCACTGGGTCTTGCTAGTTTCAGCCATTTTCTCTGGGCTTCTCTTCCAAGGAAGAAAAATTGTTGATTGAATGTTAGAAAGATACTGAACAGCAACTAAAATGACAGTGGGGATTGATTAACCTTAAATCAAATAATGCAAACATTTTATTATTTAAGTAGTCTACTGAAATGTCATTTTACTTATGCTCCTTTCCCTCCTTTGCCAGTGTTGAAAAGTTTGTATTAATGCCCATCTGCAAGTTGGTGGCAATGTTTTAAGAACTGACTCTGCTCTTCCTTTCAGTTCCCTAGGCCTCATTTCCCTCATTTATAACTAGAAGGATTGGAATAATACCCAAGGTCCCTTTTCCAATGCTAATATCCAAAGGTTTCTAAGAAATTATGCTATTTGAGACATTAAAATCATGTACAAGAAATGTATTTTAGTCACATTCATGTATTGGGAAAAGCACTTGTATATCAATAAATCAATCTTCTGTGCAATCAGGTGAAGGTGGGTATTTTCTAGTGACTAACAGGAGGGACAGACTTTAGGTGATAATGAATACCCCAGGGAGAGGGCCTTTCACACTTGGGAATTTACTATTCTGGAGTCTGCTACTACTGTGCTATAATTCCTGGCAACAGTTGTCCATTACTGCCTAGCAATTACTGAAGCCAAAACAACAATTGTTAAGAGTGAGAAGCATGGCTTCTTTATTTTTTAAAGACTCCAACCCTCCAACCCAAAAGAATAGAAAACCCTAGAGTCTATTGTAAGTCTTTGAGTCACTACAACTGTGTATCAATGGAGGGCTTCAGCACAGTTATAGTGACTCTTACAGCCCTACTTTTAACCATCGTACCTACTTTGCTTTGTTTTATTACAATGCCACAGAACTATTTTGTTCACAAAAAACCACCTAGACAAGTGTTCAACTTTTCACTTTATTCTCCATTTTATATTCCTTAAGACTAGATGTATTCAGAGGCTTAATCATGGCTTAATTATTATTTCTGTGTTTAAAGCTCTTCACAACCTGGTCTCTATTTTTTTCTAGTAATATTGGATATCACTTCCTCCCTCCAACTTTCCGTAGTCCTGCCAAATGTCCTTTCTCTTCCTCCCTCACTCTATTCCATCTCCTATCTTGCTGCCTTTGTCCTGAAGTTTCCCACTTTTGGAATGTACTCACCACCACCTACTTTACTTCCTCTAAGATGCCACTTAAGTGCCGCCTTCCACATAAATCCTCTCCTGAACCTGCCATTCTCCAGTCTCCCCAACTGCCCCATGGTTAACTATTTGCTTTCATTCTTTTTATATTAATTCTCTATATACTTATATATCTACTTGTTTCCCTCTTAGAATGTCAGTTCCTTGTTACGAGGGATAATTTCATTCAATGGGTTTGTATCTCAAGCAACTAGTAAACTTCCTGACATAAAGCAGGCGGTTAATACTTGTAGAATTATTGATCTCAGTGAGATGCAAATTAATATCAATAACTTGAGTAGACATGTCATTACCCTTCTAGTCCCTATAAGTGTCCTGCAGGCAGAAGGCAGGGTTAAAAATACAAAAGTTCAATTCCCTGTTATTCCCAGTAAGAAGTATGCAAAATTTCTCTTTCACTTTGATTTTTTTACTCACAAAGTGTCACAGTGGATATTCTTACCATTAATTTTCATAAATTCTGAGTCCCAGGAGTCACTTCATGAGAAGGCAATGTTTGAATAAGCATGGTAAATTTGGTCTTCTGCCTACGGGGTCATGTTTTCACTCCTTGATCTCCATTTCCCCTTTGGATATTGTAATCAGGTACTCAAATTTGTTGTAAATGGGAAGAATATCTGAGGGACTTTTTCCTCACAAGAGGAAGGCCATCAAGTGAACCAGTCACAAACTTAAGTGACATTTCCTTAATATTTTTCTTCATGTACAAACTTAGTTTCCTTTTATAAAACCTACCCCATCATTCTCTTTCACTTGCATAACCTGTAGTTCCCTCCACGGCTGTTTTCTGTTTGTCCCCCCCACCCTCTCAAGGACTCTGGAAAAGGGCACAGGTGCTACAGTTGTAAACTCCTTGAAGGGTGTGGCTATGTGGTACTCACCTGGGTATTACATATATTTCTTAATGTGACGTCTTGCATAAAGATATCAACCCAAGGGAGTTGGCTTCCTTATCTGATATAGTAGAATTCTGGGGACCTGAGTTTTAGAGTAAATTCACAGAAAAACAAATGAGGAAATTTTTTACTCCACTTTCCATTAAGAACTGCTTGGTGACTAACTATATCCCCATCTAAAAGCAAGTTATATATAAACTTCTTGGATCTGAGAAACCCAAGCTTAATGAAAGACCCTTGCCTTGAGTGGTTTCCACCTGAGCTTCAGGTTAATCCACTTAAGGAGAGAATTAATTCTAGCTGTGCTGGTTCAGTGTCACTGTCTGGTCTAAAACATTATTTTTTTTAAAGAAGCACTTGCTCAACTGAGTTGAATTTAATGTATTTTCATTTACTTACATGCAGTAAAGGTCCTGAAGGAGATTTTGGTAGACAAGAGACAGTATTAAAACACTAATTAAATGATCTGATCTATGTGACAGTTTTGCCAAGAAAAGAGGAGAGCTGCAGAAAGTGTTGTGTGGGGATGGCATAGATATCACTTCGCACATATATCTGGGATAGATTTTTCCTGAAGATATGAGGAATAATGATAGACAGGTGACCTGCTTTGGTGAGTACATCTGCCATGAAATGCTTAACCAAAACCGACTTACTGAATTGTGAGTTGATGAAAGGATCGTATAACTGAATTATTTCTAGACACTCAGACCATGTGCTGGTTAAATTGTCACAAAGTAGACCACACATTTTAAGTCAGCTCAAGCTGTGAACGAGAAAAAGGATAGAATGATAATACTGGAAATTTTCCTCCTTGTGACATAAGAGCTAGATCTGAATGATTAAGATCACTCAGAATAATATGACTTTAACTGTGCATTAAAATGATATACAAGGGTATGCAGAACAAATTATGAATAAGAAATTTCTATTAATTTCATCATAATTGTGGTCTTTTGAGTATGATACTACTAAAAGTTATGTGAGCAATCTAGTTCATCTTCTGGACATCAGTTTATCATGAATTAAATTTGAATTGTGGAAAAAATATGTGATTTTTCTTTATTTTAAATTCTGACTATATCCCAACTAGAAATTTGAATTTAATTATTCTGGTCAATCTTTTCTTTTCATTTAAAAATAGTAATGTTCTCTTAACATTAAACCTGTTCTTTAAACATTTGTTTTTAAAGCTTTGAGTTCCAGATTTTTTCCCCTTCTTCCCTCCTCACCCACCCCCACTGGGAAGATAAGCAATTCAATATAGGTTGTACATGTTTAGTTATGCAAAATATTTCCACAGTAATTATATTGTGAAAGACTAACTATATTTCCCTCCATCCTATCTCCCCCCCCAATTACTCTATTTTCTCCTTTATTCTATTCCTTTTCAAAAGTGTTTGCTTCTAACTACCCTCTCCCCCAATCTGCCCTCCTTTCTATCATCCTCTTCTCATATCCCGTTTCCCCCTATTTTCCCGTAGCATAAGGTACCCAATTGAGTGTATATGTTATTCCTTCCTTAAGCCAAATTCAATGAGAGTAAGGTTGTCCCATTCCCTTTCACTTTCCTGCTCTTCCCCCCCATTGTAACAGTTTTCTCTTGCCTCTTTTATGTGAGATAGTTTACCATGATTTATCTCTCCCTTTCTCCTTCTCCCAATAAATTTCTCTCTCACCTCTTAATTTTATTTTTTGGACATTATCCATTCATATTCAATGCATCCTGTGCCCTCTGTCTATGTATACGTGTACATATATATGCCCACTCTCACATATATATTTTTATACATGTAAACCCTCCTATACATATATATGTAAGTATGTGTGTGTGTATACACACATATGTATTCCCTTCAACTATCCTCATACTGAGAAAAGTCTTATGAGTTACAATTATCATTTTTCCATGTAGGAATATCAATAGTTCAACTTTAATGAGTTCCATATGTTTTCTTTTTCCTGTTTACCTTCTCATGGTTCTCTTGCTTCTTGTAGTTGAAAGTCAAATTTTCTGTTCAGCTCTGGCTTTTCATCAAGGGTGCTTGAAAATCTTCTATTTCATTGAATGACCATATTTTCCCCTGAAAGATTATACTCAGTTTTGCTGGGTAGGTGCTTCTTGGTTTTTGTCCTAGCTCATTTGACCTCTGGAATATCATATCCTAAGCCCCTAAGATCCCTTAATGTAGAAGTGGCGAGGTCTTGTGTTATCCCGATTGTGTTTCCACAATACTCAAATTGTTTCTTCCTGACTGTTTGCAGTATTTTCTCCTTGACCTGGGAACTCTGGAATTTGGCTATAATATTCCTAGGAGTTTTCTTTTTGGGATTTTTTTCAAGAGGTAATCAGTGAATTCTTTCCATTTCTATTTTGCCATCTGGTTTTAGAATATCAGGGCAATTTTTCTTGAAGGACAGTGCCTAGGCTCATAATTTTTAAATGATCCCTTCTGGATCTATTTTCCAGGTCAGTGTTTTTTTCCAATGAGATATTTCACATTGCCTTCTATTTTTTCATTTGTTCGGATCTGTTTTATAGTATCTTGATTTCTTATAAAGTCATTAGCTTCCAATTGCTCCAATCTAACTTTGAAGGTGCTATTCTTTTCATTGAGTTTTTGAAATTTCTTTTGCATCTGAAAAATTCAGGTTTTTAAATCATTCTTCTCATTGGCTTTTTAGGCCTCGTTTGCCATTTGAATTAGTCTATTTTTTAAGTTGTTATTGTATTTTGGGGGGGGGTCTCCTATAGCAGGCTGTTGACTTGCCTTTCATGATTTTCTTGCATCATTCTCATTTCTCTTTCCAATTTTTCCTCCAGTTTTCTTACTTGATTTTCAAAATCCTTCTTGAGCTCCTCCTTCCTTCTTGGAAGCTTTTGAGGAAAGAGTTCTAACTTTGTTGTCTTCCTTCCTTTCCATGCTTTGATCTTTTTTGCCCCCCAAAAAGGATTCTATGATCTGTTTGTGCTTGCTCTGCTTGCTCATCTTGTCAGCCAATTACTTGACTTTTGAGCTCTTTGCCATGGTAGAACTCTGCTTCCAGAATGGAAAGAGCTTTGTCCCAAATTGCTGGGGTTTTTGTAGGTGCCAGAGCTATTAGGAGTGTGCCCTCTTTACAGCCCCCACAAGTTCTGGCACACTGGTGTTCCTCAACCCAGGACTACCACCCAAAACCACGACTCATGTCCAAGCAGGTCAAAGCAAGAGCAATTACTCTCTGAATGGTCACTTTGTCCCCCTACAATCTGCAGGCCAGGAGTTCTGAAAGCAGCCATGCTGCAGCAGCTTCAGCTGCCACTGTGCCTCTGCTACCTCTCACTCTGGGGAAAGGGGCTGGACAGCAGTCTTCTGTCCTCCCCTGTTCCAACAGAGTTCCACACTGATCTTTTACTTTATCTTTGACATTTATGGGTTGAAAAGTCTGGGAACCACTAAAGCTGCTTCTGATTCACTCTCCTGAAATCAGCTCTGGCTGCTACTGGTCAGGGCCACCCTGGAGCCAGAATGATATGGCTCATATGGGGCTGTGCTCCACTCCCAGAGCCATGTGATAGACCCTTCCTGTCAGCCTGCTGAGCTGCCTTTGGTGGGAGATTTGTTTCTCTCTGTCACTTTGTGGATTCTGTAGCTATAAAATTTGTTTAGAGTTGGTTTTTTTACATGTATTAGAAGTGATTGGAGCAGAAGCTCATGCCATGTTGGTACTTCTACTCTGCCATCTTCAAACCTGTTCTTTAGTTAGCACATTTTAACAACTCCTGGAGTTTCTTGCTATGGAAAACCAAAACACTTGTTCAATATATGGTCAATATCTCCAGAAGTATTCATTTAAAAGGTGCTTCTGGAACCAAAATTAATTCCTTTAAAATGGAATGAATCCCAAAGAGTCTAGTGCTTAAGACCTCTCCCAATTTAGCCCATATGTAACTCACTTGATAAATCACAGTGAAAATCCTTTAGATGAGGGCAAAGACTTTCTTTTCCCAAGGAGGCATTGGGATAGACTGCAAAAAGTATTAACTTGAGAGTTTAGGAGACCTGAGTTCTAGTTTCAAGTCTGCCATTGAGTAGCTTCATGATATTGACTAAGTCTTGATTTCATCTTTTTTAAAGTGAGGGAGTTAGACTAAGTGATCTCTAAAGTTCTTTCAAACAACAGCCATTTATGACCTTACTTTATGGATCATTCTGCATTTTAATGAGAAAAAGAAGTACAAGGAGGTTAGGACACGGGATAATAAGTAATCCAAATCTACAGTAAAGAAGGGAGGAAAGATTGTGGGGAATTTTGGGGTAAAAAGGCCTGCTAAAAGACTTACAGTGTTAACCATTTAATATTTGCAACAAGCAGCCAAATTTCCTTAACAATACCTCAGAGATTGCTTCTCATTAAGAATTACTATTATATTACCTTAATATTATCATATGATGAATACTGAGATTGATAATATATTGATGTAAAATTATTATTGATGACTGATGAATAATTATTATGATTAATAGTGTTATTATATTATTACATTAGGAGTTAGGGGTTTTGGCAGGTGTCAGGTTGTTTTTCTGAATATCAAGGTTGATATGAAATGTTAAAAATAATATTTTGTTGGTTCTATTTCATATTTACATACTTAGTTTTTGTGGGAAATACTTAATGCATGTTTGCTGATTGATTGATAGGTAGGCCTGGATAAGCTCTACTACCTATTAAAAAAAATTGATATATTAGAGAATAAAAAGTGATAAATAAAAGTAGTGCCTCAGTACTGGATGGATACTGACTAAAAAAATGGAAATGATGATAAACCAAAATATGATGCTTTCTTATAGAATAAGACATGTCAGACTAACCTCCTTTCCTTGTTTTGATATTTTTCAAGGGACAGATTTTCCTTTTTACTTCCTTGGGGCGAGGGCAAGAGCTGTGGAGGGGAGTGATCATGGTACACAACATAGAGGAAAAGAAAAATCAATGAAACGTTTTACAAATGAAGAAGAAAATCTGCATGCAAGTAGAGTAATGTTGTTATTATTATGTTAAAATTAATATATGATTTTTAAAAAGCTTCACATAATAGATTTATATTTTGAATGTAATTCTCTTTTCCTATGATATATCAATGGGAATAAGCATTTTAACATTTGTAAAATTCATAATCTAAAAATAAAATTTAAAGTAAAAAAGGGGCTTGCTAGACTGGGTGAGGGGAGTTAAGAGTAGGTGATAGATTAAGTTTAATTAGATTTTACCCAAGTTTTTGGCAGACTCATATTATTGTGGACAAGACAGAAAGATACGTTATATAATAATAGTGTTGGGTGAACATGGAACTGTTTTCAATATTAGATTTAAAGAGTAGTTATGAATGGGTCAGTGTCATTGTAGAGGGTAGTTTCTATTGGAATGCCCTAGGGATCTGTCTCTGTATAAGAATTTTAATCAATGATGGAGTAATTAAGAACCCTCTTTTTATGCTGACATCTTGGTTTACTAAACTGGGTATCATTTTGACCTAATTGTCCTATGTTTTTTGTCCCACATTTCTCCAAGTAATCCATTAAAAGAACAAGAGAGATTTTATCTTTGTTAAAACAAAGTCAAATTCTTTCTACAATATTTTGCTCTTCTAGCAATTCAGTAAGCCTAACAAAAAAGAAATTAGATATAACTTGGCATGGTATATTATCAACCAAATAATAATAATTCTTTGACCTTCCTTTCCAGATTTTCACTAGCTATTTCTTTAATCAACTACTTAAAATTTTTGAAAGAAACAAATTTCACTGACATAATTTGTATACATATTCTTTTTTTAATTGGGACAGTATATGGATAAAAGAATGTACCAACCAACACATATTTTTTTGAAGAGACACTAAAAATTTGATAAACCAGTGAAGAGAGGAAATATGAGTGGGGCAGTCCTGCAAAAATAGTGTCAAGAATGCTAAAGCTAAAAATGAGTTGAGGATGTTTAAAGGAAATGAGTCCAGCCAAAATTCTTTTTTGCTTGTTCTGATTTTTTTCTGCCATTTTGAGGGAAAAAAGGATAAAAAAGGGATACAATGGCTGCTTGAGGTGGATGAGACATTAATAACTGACTACAGAAAGAAGGCACACCTGTTTTCTTCTTTTTCTTACTTTCTATGTCCAGAGAAATGGATTTTTGTATAGCTTTTTCTAGTGGAGAGCAGTTGAAAGCAATTGGGGTACCATCTGTCATACTGACAATATTCCGTCAATAGAGAAACATAACTTCAATTTGACAAATGAAATGGTGTTAAATATATAAGGATTCTAATGGTTGTATTTCACCAATAGGTATCAGAAGTTGTACTCCAATCACTTGGCAATCTTTTAAACTGCAAAGTATGGCCTACCACTTCCTTTTAACTCTGCTGGGGGAGTCCATCCCAGGTCCTTGTATGCAGCAACATTATCCATCTACATCAGAACATCATATATGGACCCAAGGATCACACCCCAAAGCAGCTTCTTCACTGGAATGTTTGCACTTAGTCCTTTTCTAGTATGCACACAACCCATATATCCATTGTTGGAATCAGACATCTCTTTGTCCTACTCTACACCATCGTGACCCATAATGACCAAAGAAAATGAACCACAGGATATGCACACACCAATCTGCCTCCACATAATGTGGATTCTCTAACTCTCTATGATGTCTACTAAAACTGAGATGAACTCTATTTCTTAGATTATCCGAACTGGATAGTTAATCCTGGTTGCCTTGGTCCAGCTCTCTGAATCTAATCCCAGATCCCTTTGTCTTTTTTTTTTTCTGTCCTACAGGCCACTGGGTATGTATCCAGATCTTAGTGTTGTGTCATCCCTAGGATGACCCCTCCAATTCTTGCCCAAAGACCCAAAGCATTGACTTTGCATATTCAAAACTGTTAAAGAAGTATAATCAATGAACCTGAAAACATCAGAGATAAATGTAAAGTATTTCACTTCACAAATACAGATTTGAGGATGCATGATTAGATATCAGTTTATCTCAGAATTTTAGTGGGCTAAGAGCTCTATATGAATCAATAGTATAATGTAGTAGACAGATATCTACTATGATTATGGGCTGCATTGGGAGGCATAGCTTCCAGGAATAATTTAGTGTTAGATACCCTAAATTGTTGTCTTGTTAGACTGTATGTGACACATATTATTTAAAGATATTAATAAACTGGAGAATATCCAAAAGAGGGCAAATAAGAGCTTGAAATACTTAGAGATTATGCCTTATGCATGCAAGTTATACAAATGTGCATGCTTTATCTGAGGGAAAGAAGAGAGAGGTGAATTTGATAACAGGAACCAAGGAGTCCAAAATGTATGTGAGTCAGGGACTTGAATGAAAGCAATTATTGGAACAATGAGGGGAAAAGCTATTAAAAGTCAGTCAAGGTTCTGGTCTTCTCATTTATCAATGGTCCCCTACCAGTCAGTTTCAGTGACATAACTGGGTGGGGTAGTAGAAGACCATGTGGTAGGACCTAAAAGGTCATATACTATATCTAAGCAGGGCAAAGCAAGAAGAAACTCTAGCAGAGGTCCACATCTTGGGTATTGGGGTAAAAAACTAATTGAACTTTCTAGTACCAGGTTCTTATGGAAGTCACATATGGCATAGTTGGTGCTCTTGCCTTCTTGGTCAGGCATCCATCTTCACACATTTTTATCTAGTAAAGCAAATGATTAGAGGTTTCAGGGCCTAAATAATCTCAACCTATTCCCAAAATTTAAATGGATGATAAGCCCAGATTACTGGCTAGGAACCTAGGCCTAGTGGGCAACTTTTGCCTAGTAGAACTAGTGCTTGCAAGTGAACCCACTACAAAAAACAGAGAATATATCGGTTGATATAGGCAGTCAGAATATGCTAAGGAGCGTGTCTCCAATCTACTCACCTGCTAAATCAACTAGCCCTGTAAATGAATGGAACTGGACATTAATTGGACCCAAACCTGATCAGCAAAATGGATGACAGTGCTTTCCCCAGGTAAGAGCAAGTCCGAAGTCTCTGAGGTTAGGCAATGACTAGCAGCAAGGACCCTGACTGAAAGGCTAGGGTGTACCCTAGGTGGCACTGCTAAGGGTGCAGAACTTGAGGGTAGCAGCAAATATTCAATAGGTATCTTTGAATCCCGAAGTGGAAAAGTACTCCATGTGAATATCAGTTAAAGTGCAACCATGTATTTGGAGCACACCCAGTATATGAGTGGCTACCATGTGGGAGATGGATTAAGAGTTTTTCTTTTTGTAACAAAGGGCAGAACCACACAACACATCTTGAGTCTAAATGATAGTCAAATGATCATGACCCAAATAAAAACATCACACATAGTTCTAGTCATTGCCCAAATATCCCCCAGTTCTTCTAGGTAGTTCATCTACTTTTATCACGATTTTAAACTTTTACTACTTTTTACTTATGATTACACTTCTAGAGATAAAAGTGTACGTACAGGACTTCAACTTTAGTCTTCTTTCCAATGCACATTCTCCAGGTTTGCATTATTTTCTCCCTGTCTTTTATCCCTTTATAGTCAAACCTTGTTTTCTTTCCTTGCTATCATATTTGACAGGAAAAAAAACTGTAAGAATTTTTTTTTTTTAATTCAGGGAGTTAACAATAGGATACCAATGTTGTTGACGTATAGGGACACTGTAAAGAACAGTGCTGGATTTGGTGTCAGAGGACCTTGGTTTGAATTCCAGATCTTTCTCTTAAAAGGTGTCTTAATTTCTCATTTCCCCAGGCTACTCTCTAAGATAATAAGTTGTGCTGCAAAATGATAGATTTGTAGAATTATAGTAACAGAGTGAGTACCAAAGAAATCATTGGAACAGACAAAAAAATTTCTGAAAGGAATTGTTCTACATCTGGAGAAAGAATTGACAAATACAAGTAAGTAGAGAATAACTTTGCATCTATCTATCTATCTATCTATCTATCTTTCTATCTATCTACCATCTATTTATCTATCTATATATCATCTATCTATCTATCTTTTTGTCCAGTGGTGCCATCTTTAGGGAGGGGAGGAGAGAAGAAAAAAAAGTTTTATTATTAATTTTTAAAAATGCAAGTTGTACATAATAGTTTTGCAATTTCATGTGTAATCGACTTTTTTATACTATGTTATAGAAATGTTTATTGCTAAATATTGCAAGT
>JAQQSV010009026.1:0-13624 GCA_028646515.1 Pseudochirops corinnae | reverse complement strand
GACAAATGCTGGAGAGGATGTGGAAAAATTGGAACACTAATGCATTGTTGGTGGAGTTGTGAACTGATACAACCATTCTGGAGAGCAATCTGGAACTACGCCCAAAAAGCTATAAATAATTGCATACTCTTTGACCCAGTAATACCACATCTGGGGTTGTATCCCAAAGAGATCATAGAAGTGGGAGGAAGACCCATATGTACAAAAATATTTATTGCAGCTCTCTTTGTGGTGGCAAAAAAAATGGGAAACTGCGCATCAGTTGGAGAATGGCTAAAAAAGTTGTGGTATATGAATGTAATGGAATACTATTGTGCTATAAGAAATGGGGAGGAGATGGTCTTCATATTCACCTGGAAAGGCCCATACAAACTGATGCTAAGTGAGAAGAGCAGAACCAGGAAAAATTTGGACACAATCACAGACACGTCATATTGTGACAACCAACTTTGATAAACTGCACTCTTCTTAGCAACACACAGTTATAAGACAACTCTACAAGTCCCAGGATGGAAGGGACTATCTACATTCAGAGAAAGATCTAGAAAGAACAGAGTTTAAACAGAGACTGAAGCAATCTACATGCTATCTTTTTTTTTTTCCATGTTTGGTTCTCTTTCTCTTTTCCCATTGTTCACTTCATTGGTTACAACCCTTCTATACAACCAGACCAATGTGAAAGTATTTGCAGATCCTATACTTGATTGCATGTTGCCATGGGGTGCGGGGGGAGGAGGGTAGAGGGAGGGGAGAAAAATTTGAAACTCAAGGGATTGTGGAACTGAATTTTGTAAACTAAAAGTAAATAAACAAATCAATTAAAAAAAAAAGAAATGAGGAGCAAATGGACTTCATATTTACCTGGAGAGGCTTATACAAACTGATGCTAAGTGCGAAGAGCAGAACCAGGAGAAATTTGTACACAATGACAGATGCAACATATGTGTGACGACCCACTTTGATAAAATGGACTCTTCTTAGCAATGCAAGGTTATAAGACAACTCCAAAAGACTCATGATGGAAGATGTCCACGTTCAGAGAAAGAACTAGAAAGAACTGGAAAGAACAGAGTTTGAATGCAGACTGAAGCAAACTACCTGCTCTCTTTCTTTTTCTTGTTTGATTTTGTTTCCTCTTTCCCATTGTTCATTCCGTTGGTTACAATCCTTCTATACAACCTGACTAATGTCTAATGTGAAAGTATTTGCAGATTTTATACTTGATTGTAGGCTGCCATTGTTGGGGGTGGGGAGGAGAGGAAGGAGGAGAAAATTTGAAACTCAAGGGATTGTGGAACTTAATCTTGTGAATTAAAAGTAAACAAACAAATTAATAAAGGCAAAAAAGTAAAATAAAATAAAAAAGACAAATAGAAATAAAATGCTTGGGCCTCATTTTGTCCCCTTTCTTGCTTTATTCCCTAACATAACCTTTTGGTGAAACACTCCTGCGACATGATTGCTTTCTTCTCTCTTTAGCAGCAACTTGGAGTAATTGAGAAACTGAGTCAGGGATCATAGAAATAAGACCATTCCAGCCCTATATGACTTTAGCAATTAGGGGTATGTTTACCTGTATGTACTATCTACATGTATCTGCTTTAATTAAACTTGATTTTAAGTTCCTCTCTGGAAAGGGTCACATCTTACTTAATGTCTTTGGAACTCAGCAGGCCTAATAGAAAGCCTTTGGTAGCAGAATTGGAACAGCTACTTCAATCAACCAACCAGCAATTAATTAGTAGACTTTTAATATGCACCAAGCCTCATGTTAGGTTCTGAGACAAAAATGAAATAGTCCCTGTCCTTGAAGAATTTACATTTCCTTACAGGAGTGAGAATGACAGGCACACAAATAAGTAAATTAGATAAAATAAACACAAAGTAATATCAGGAAGAAGAAAAGGCACTAACAATGGAGGAAATTGGGGAGCGGCTGGGTGGTACTGTGAATAGAGCACCAGCCCTGGAGTCAGGAGGACCTGAGTTCAAATCCAGCCTCAGACACTTACCACTTACTAGCCATGTGACCTTGGGCAAGTAATGTGACCCCAAATTGCCCTGCCTTTCCCCCTCCAAAAAGCAAAAAATAAAAATAAAAAAAATACCTGCTGGGATGACTTTCCTTTGGAAAAAAAAAAAAACAATGGAGGAAATCAAGGAAAACCTCCTATAGGCAGCAACACTTGAGTTGAGCCTTGAAAGGAGCTTGGGAACCCTTGGACTGAACAAATGGGTAAACATGAAAGAGATCCATAGAATGAATGGTGACCCCTGTCTTTTCACTGATCTCAACCCTAAGAAGCACTGAGTAACTGCTTGTAGATTGACTAGTTGGACCTGGAATCAGAATGACCATCATTTATTATTTGTTCAATCAGCAAGCCTTTATTAAGCACCTATGACATATATACAAAGCGTTGTCCTAGACCTAGAAGGTATGAAGACAAAAGTAGAACAGTCCCTGACTCCAAAGAACTTACCTCACTTCATCTCTGGCACTTATGAGCTAAGTGACCTCGGGTAAGTCATTTAACATCTCTGAATCTCAGTTTCCTCATTTGTAAAATGAGAATGGTAATAACTCCAGAACCTACCTGACACAGTTCTTTCGAGGCTCAAATAAGATACTACAGGTAAAGACTCTATAAAAGTCAAACTGCTATATCGTTATTAATTATTGTCTTCTGTAAGGTCAGAGGATAACAACAAAGGCCAATTCCTCCCTACTTACCCAAGTCCTCACTTTTTGAAGCCCAGTAAAAGGCCAATCACAACTGTTATTGTAAACCATAATCTCAAATACTTTTCTCTCCTAATCACCCACAAGTTATGACTATATATGTATTAGCATATTATTTCATTATTCAATGACTCTCCATCCTCCACAGTGAAGGAATAAATAAAAAATTCACCTAATAAAGAAAGGTTAGATCCTAATTGGAAGCATGTAGCAGACTTTGCTGTGTGTCATCTACTCCTGCCAATTGTTGTCAGGTTGACCTTGGCTAGTATTAAAGGACGGTGGTTTGAAAACACGTCTCTTACTTTCACTGTCCTTTTCTCAAAAAAATGCCAGCACCTTCCAAAGACCACCAGAAGAACTGTTCACTCCTTCATCCCCACTCCTGTAGCCCAATTCTGAAGGTTCTGATTATAGGACCAGAAGACATAGATTTAGAGATGGCAGGGACCTTAGAAGTCAACTAATCCAATTGTCTCATTTTACAATTGAGGAAAATGGGGCCCACAGAAGTTAGACAGATTCCCCATGGTTACACAGGTAGTAAGTGGAAGAGCTAGGATTTGAACCCAAGTCCCCGATTCCAAATCCAGTATTCCCTCCATTGAATCACCATTGTTAGCAAGTTGATATTTTTAAACTACATATAGGACTTTGGCCAGCAAAATTTACCCAAGTTCCCCATGAAGTCAGTAACAGACATAAAGATCTTCTATACTCCAAAATATTCATATTAACACTTCTTATGTTAGTCAATAAAAATTTATTAAACATTTCACACGTGTCAGGTAGGGCAGCTAGATGGTGCAGTAGCTAGAACACTGATCCTGGAGACAGAAGACCTGAATTCAAATTTGAATCAGATACTTACTAGCTGCATGACCCTGGGTAAGTCACTTAACCCTGTTTGCCTCAGTTTCCTTTTCTATAAAATGAGCTGGAAAAGGAGATGGCAAACCACTCTAGTATCTTTGCCAAAAAAAAACCCAAATGGAGTCCCAAAAAGTCAGACATGACTGAACAGCGACAATATGTCAGGCACGGTGGTAAGCACTAAGGATGCAGGGAAAGGCATAGTCTAATAGGGGAGACAAAGAAAAAGCGTTAACAAAGAAATAGAAACAATGAAGGGCTGGAGGAAAACTGTGGCATTTAAATATAAAGGAATTTTATTGCACATAAGAAATGAAGAAATCAGAAAAAAATGGGAAGACTGATTACTAAGAGGGAAACAAACTCTAAGTAACTGAATAATCAATGTTGGTCCCAGAGAACAAACAGGAAAAAAAGAAATAATTGACCTTCATTTCTACAGAGAGTTAGGGAAATACCAGGACCAGAAACCATCAGTTGGAGCCATTGTGTTTTGCCTCAACTTTTTCTTTTATTTGCTTCTCTTCTTATGAGTGAGTTCAGTTTCAGAGAGAAGGATCCGTATTTCCCGACATGAACTGAGAAGTGCTGGTAAATGTTTAGAAACTGACTCTCCAAGGGGAAGCAATATATACATGATGCGCTTTTAAATTTAATCCACATTATTAACTTTTTCCCATCACTTTCTTACATCTGTACAATCAACAAAACAATAAATGAATCCCCAATTTTTAGTGTGTTTTTATTTTCAAGGTGTAAACGCTCACACTGAAAATTTAGCAATTCTAGAGCCTGTAACAGCTGGCTCCAACAAAACAATGATCGTGATGTAAAAACAAAGGCATCTACAAAACTTATTTTAAAAAAATAATGCCCCATCCCTGCTGTGTGTAATAAATCTGAATATCATACACAACTAAGGTCTAAACAAATGTATTTTGAGACCTACTATAGAGAGTGCAGCCTGGCCATCATCACTCTGATCAGCATCAGTTCAGTCACAAGCAACTCACAAGGTTGAAGGCAATTGACCCACCAGCCGCAGTAGCTTCTTCCATATAAGGGCCGAATCTTGAGTGATATGCTGGAAAGGCTCTGAGATAGGAATATTGCTTGCACATGATGAGGGGGGGAAATTACTTCATAAAAACCATTTTTTAAATCCCTTGTGCGTGTGATCATCATGTAACTGAGGCCGCGATTTGATAATGAGATCGTCTGTGGCTTTATAGAATTACCTAGTCTCTCTTGGTTGCTGCCCAGACATTGAGGGGGAAGTCCATGGAAAAGTTCTATAAATGCCCTCTGAGCACTCTTGCATCCAAGGGATTGAGTCAGCATTTTGGAAAACTCTGGTGCTTTGGAAAATTTCCATCAGTTCTAGAGAAGTCAATATGACTTTCAGAGACAAGAGGACCAGAAAGGAGAAAAGGAGAGATTCAAAGAATAAATTCATTGTTTATAAAGTTCAATTTTCAGTGAGACCTAATTTTACCAAGGTTCAATGTGGATTAGATGCTATGTGACTGCTTATTATCACAAATGAGAAGTGTTTGGAAAATACAGTCACAAAAAGAATAGAAAACTGTGTGTGGAGTCAAAATGACTCCAGACTTTTTTTTTTTCCTTCCATTTCAGATTCCTGTTCTCTATTTTAACCCAAATAGTCCCCCAAAAGTCCTTAGACTCAGGAAACAGTGGAGAAAGCAGGGGTTATGGGGGGGGGCAGAGTTTCATTAAAAACCAACACAAGAAAAATTCAAATTAATATACATTAGTATAGACGGGTGAAGAGAGAGGCTGAGAATTGTCTGAGGCAAATTGGGTTTGGTTTTATAAACCTAATCTAGTGTTGGGGGGGAGGGTAGTTCCTAGCAACAGTGATAAGGAAACTCAGGAAAGGTGGGAATGAGAAAGGGGATCAGTTCCTCCCCTTTTGGAGACCTGTTAGTAGCCAAACTCTGCACACCACTTAGCATGTAAACCCCACACTCACACACATGCACACAAACATGTCTTTGGTTCCACTTTTATTCAACAAAGATACTCAGGCCACCACTATCCTTTCCTGCTGAATCACAACTATGTTTGCCCACCCTATTATATGCCAGCTTAGTAAGTATTCCTATTGATTCTACCCTCCTACCTCAGAGTTTTATCTCCTTGGAAGGGCCAATAGGAATGCTGGCATCAGGGAGTGCCCACATTATTCCCTGCCTAAGCTTTAAGTTGACATTTGCTTCTAGGTCTGTGGAGTTTCACACCAAAGGCATCCAGGAAGCTAATGGTCCTTCTATTTTATACTCTTTTTTTCTAAGGTGCTATCTTTGAACTCCATTTCTTAGTTTCTATTTTTATGTCAAATTAATTGGCACAGAGACAAGGAACTAAATTCATTCTTGGTTTCTGAATCTTTGCTTTGAGATCATTGTGCCTTTTAAATGGTCGTAGCCTTGTTTGAGGGATAGTCCTTGGAGCTATACTACTACAGCAGGAATTTTCAGTATCATTTCTTTTCGGAAATTATTATGGTACTTTGAACAGGGCTGTATGACCTTGCCAAAACTTATCTTTTACAGGATGAGACCCTTCCTTCAGGAATATGTCAGAAATACTGCCATACTATTAAAAGCTTCATAGCTGTATCTCACCAAGTGATATATGTTTCTTAGTGTCAGTGTGTGTGTGTGTGTGTGTGTGTGTGTGTGTGTGTGTGTGTGTGTGTGTAGGCAGAGTGATGGTGGAATGAATCACTCAAAAGTGGGGGGAAGGGAGGAATTGATTTTCTGGCTGCATCAGACAAAGCAACACTTTTTAAAATTTCAGGATAGAGGGGAGTGTTTATATAAGCAAGTATTTAAGCGTTTATAGGAATCTTAAAGAGATGTTCTTGGAAAAAGATGCTCACATGGAATTATAGGGGAGCTCCCCAAATTTTCCATGACTCAAGCTGATTCTAAGCAATCTTTTGGGCCTTAACCAACTCATCAAATACAATAAGGTAACAATGTAAAATAATGTAAATAAATTTTTAATAAACACATCAGAATTTGAACACTTAAATATTAACATTGCCTCCTTCAATATGGGAGGCTATACACATCAAATTTTGGAAACTCCTTTTGGTGAATCTTCTTCAGGACCAAAAGCATATTTTTTTTTTTTTGGAATATTGCAGTCATATTCAATCTCTATCCTTGGAAGGTGAGTTTGATTTGTAGAAAAAGCCAGAAGTCATTTGGAACCAATTCTGGTTTCAAATGATGCCAGTTTAGATAGGTTTCCTTATGTAAAAATGGTTTTTAAAAGCAATTCCAATAAAGAAACATTCAAAGTGATAGCAGCATTGTTGGAACAAATTGTGGTGAGGTGAAAAGAGAACTGAATTGATGTCCGAATCCCAACTTATTAATGGTGTGACCATGGGTCAGTCACTTAAATTTTCCAAGCTCACTTTCTGTATCTATAAAATGAAGACATCAATGCTTATTGTACTCTTATCTCAGCAGGCTTCTGTAAGTGTTCTAGGTAGCCACTTTGAAAGGCAACACAGATTCAGATATTTCAGTTCTGCTAGGCTGCTTATTTTGTCTCCTTTACAGTAATACCAAATAACAATGCAATTTTTTTGGCAACTGTATTAAAAGTAGTTTAAAGTAAACATTTTAAGACTCAGTGTTATTTCACTAAGGAGCAGCGATTTTACATTTTCCAAATTGGTAGAAAGGGAAAATTAGTTGCCTTGAAGCCCATATAACTAATTTGCAAGTACTGGGTCATAACGGATAAGCTCTTTACAATTGCTTATGTTTCCTGGCATTCATAAGCTGCAGAGAACAAATGCTAAAGTTTTAGTTTTGAACATGCTTCTGATGCCAGGACTATTTGGTGGTTCGCTGCCACCTGCCTCTTCTCTCATTTATTGATAGAAAATCGAGCTCATTAGAAGACAATTGGGAACTTAAGTAGCTGAGAAGTATCAAGGTTTGTCCCATGCAAATCTCTGCCATCACAAGGACTAGGTAGCTCTTATTCCGCCTAAAACATTTCAGTTGCTTTTGGCTCAGTTCCTGAGTAGATGTCTGCATGTTATAAGGGACATATTGGAAGATAGATACATACATACATATGTACATCTATATATATGTATATAGATGTACATATAGATATAGATGTATAGAGTTATGTTGTCTCTAAATTGACTCCTTTTTTTTTTGACAGTTTCTGAGACAACTGCACACCTCACTGAAATTATCACAAACTTGTCCCTTTGATACAGGACTGAAGAAAGAGACACTTTCTACCTTCCCTGCTGACCAAGTACAACCATGATTCATGAGACAGACTAACAGGAGGCTGTGCTGGAATCTCAGCTGTGTGTTTGGGAACACAGCAGTGTCACCCAGGAAACCAGGGCGGTAAGGTCTATGGACGTCTCTGAGGAGTTGGTCTACTGTCCATAAACACATGTGAAGTTTGGCATTGAGCTAAAAGGGTGTGTGTTTCTAATGAGCCAAAGTCAGGGAGAGATAGTAGGTAGGAGGAGCCTTAGACATCCTAGAAAACATCAAGGAAAGAAGTGTCAGGCACCTAGCTGCAAAGAGCCTTTCAGATAGGAGCACATGAGGGTGTTCCACTCAATCATCCACCTGTCACTTAGGGGTTTTGGCTGATGTCTCTCACCCACTGGAACAGAACAGCAATCAAGGACCTCAGAGTGGTTTTTTTGTGTGAAGGTGAGTGTTGACTGTCCTCACCATCATTTCTTGGGTGTTTCTTTGAAATTAGTCCGTTTCTAATGTTATATGTGTTAACGGAGCTTAGATTTACATTTGATTCTGAAAAAAATAATTAAAGTTGTGTTTCCTTGTGTTTAGAAAAAATTAATTTTTAAAATATCTTATTGGAAATTCTTCCTCTTGGAATGTCATAGGTCCCTTCATGACCAGCTCAGATGCCAAATTCTTCAGGAGAACTTCCCCTCAGTTGTATTTGTTGCACTTACTTAGGGATGTACTTGTTTCTCTCCTGTGGAAATGTAAGTTCCTTGTAGGAAGGGAGTGGGAACTGTTTTATGTTTGTCTTTACAAATCTCAATATCTATTGTACAAATTGAAGTGATAGAAAAGGATAGGAACAAGATCTGTGATTTCATGGCGTAGGAACTCTCAAGAACAGAAACTCCTTCTACTAATGCTGGTCAGCACCTTCTCTGACATATAATCTTAAAGAGTTGGCTAGAACACTGAGTGGTTAAGTGACCCAGGGTCACCTAGCCAATATGTGTCAAAGGTAGGACTTGAACCTGGTCTTTCTGGCTCTAAGAACAGCTCTCTATCCACTATGTCTTATTGTCTTTCAGTTATATAAGAAGGTTGACCAAACTTGTGAGTGCTCTCAAAATAGCCTGCTGAATGTGGATGGATCAATCAAATTCTCTTCCCTAGAAGGGGAAAAAAAAAATTAGGGCAAATTCACATGAGCAGGAAGAAAGAAGGTTCTGAGTTACAATCCTAAATTCTTAATCAGATCTGTAGGCTATCCAGAAAATGTGACTGAACATTGATATAGAAGAGAAGTTCCCTTCAGAACTCTAAGTTTTATGTCAATTAGCAGAAAAAGAATCATCCACTTTCTCCAAGTGGTCTCACACCACCTTTCTGGTGGCAGGGGTCATCCAAGTAAGCAGGAGAAACTTAAAAGCAATCAAAGAAATGCTGAGAAAAAAATCCAGAAGAAATTAATTTCTTCCATTGACAAACTCTGTGTATGAAGTCAGTGGCAACTCAAATAGAAGTTGCTTCTAAGGAGAAGACTGTCCCAGGGAGTCAGGTCAGAATGTTCTCCCCACTCCATATCTTTAAGACAAGCCCATTTTAAACAAATTCCACTTCTCTTTAACACAAACAATTCTATGAAGACTTGGGCAATAAAATGCATTTCTCTTGTCTTTTTCCATGCTTGTCCTTTTATTAAATTTCATTTTATTGGTGGAATTGGGGGAAGGGAGAAGGTAGAGATGAGAGCTTTTCTAACTCTTGAGTGACACTGGTCAGATTTTTTCTGTGTCCTGGCAAGGGAACACATAATCACTGCCAAACCACAGAGTAAAGTCTCATTAAAACCCTCACAGACAGTGATGTTTTAGGCTTAAGCCTTTTTTAATTTATATTTGGACCACCACCTGTTGACTTCTAGTGGCACTCGTCAAGGACAGCTAGATGGTGGGAACCTAAAACAGTCTTAGCCCATTGGAGTGAGTGCCTCATTTTTCCCTTTGAAGATTTCGCCATTGTCTTTAATTGAGCTTGGTCAAGGCTCATCAGCTCCAAAGTTAAAAAACGGAAAAGGAAAGAGCTTATTTGAAGTAGGTCCTCTCTCTGCCCAGAACATGATTATCACTGCATTCTCAGATCATCCCTTTTAATCCAAGAATTGATTATAGTGGAACATTTGACACATTATTTTCTAGTCCTAACACATTGTTTATGAGCCAGGAACAAAAGAGAACGGAAGAAAACCAGTACAAGGAAGTGTGAGGGCTTGGCCAGCAGGCCGATTCGTGGAGCCCTTAATATTACTGATGTATTTTTCTGGACAGGGACTGATACAAGCTAGAAAAGGGAGAAGCAAGTCTTTGAGGAAAGTAAAAATGGAGGAAATTCGAAAAACTCCAGCTTTCTAATTTTAAAGGAAGTTTCAGGTTTGCCAAGAGTATTGTTTAGATTGAACATTCGTGGGGAAAAGTTGACTGGATTTAAGTAGCATCTTCTCATTAAGCATACATTTCATAGGCTGTATAGTTCTGGGCAGAGAATGAACTAATTAGCTAGAGCCCATATCCTTAGGGTCAAACCATTCCACATAAATCTCTAGATTTCCAATGCAATCCCTGAAGGCTTGTTTTAGGTGAGTGAAACTGATGAAAAGCTCTTTGAAAATGCAAATGACGTAGGGAGGAATTAAAGAATAGAGATGAGAGAGGGAGAAGGAAGGAAAATAGGAAAAAGCTGAAAATCTATGAAAAACAAATATTTCCCCTGATTTAGTAGCCCAATGCTAATTACCCAGGCCACTCTCTCCAGCCTGGGTTTTCTCAGCCAATCAACATGCATGAAGTGGATGGATGGATGGGTGGATGGATGGGTATGAATGTGAAAAGGTGACTTGTGAGCAAACTGATCTTCTTATGGATTTCATCATAATAATAGTAACAACTACTATCATTTATATAGCACTTTAAGGTTTGAAAATTACATGTTATCTATTTGATCTTAACAACTCTACCAGGTAAGTGATATTCTTATCCCCATCGTACAGATGAGAAAACAGAGGCCAAGACCGTTTAAGTGCTTTGCCTAATGTGACACTGCTATTAGTTGCCTGAGGCAGAGTTAAAACCTGAGTGTATCTTCCTGACTCCAAGTCCAGCTTTCTATGTACTCTGCTGACTAGGTACTTGAAGCAATTGCAAAGGTTTTCCACAAATGTTTTGAATGATTGCAGACAACCATCCAAGCTGACTGCTTTGAAGAAAATGACAGTCACTTGGATCTAGAATTTCTGGTGTGGGTGTATACACACACACACAGACACAAAAACACACACATATATATGCATATATGTGAAGTGAAGTATACACACACATATATATGCATATATACATGCATATATACACACATGCTTATGTGTATATGTATATAAATATACCTGTGTATTTTAAAAATCAGTTATACTAATTTATAGTCACAACATAGAATACATAGAGAATGTAGATGGAGGGTTAAAAGGGACTATAAAGGACATCCAGGTCAACCACTTTCTTTTCTTTTCTTTTTTTCGTTTTTTTTTTAGAGGGGGGAAGGCAGGACAATTGGGTTTAAGTGACTTGCCCAAGGTCACACAGCTAGTAAGTGTGTCAAGTGTCTGAGGTCACATTTGAACTCAGGTCCTCCCGACTCCAGGGCCCGTGCTCTATTCATTGCGCCATCTAGCCAACCCACACCTACTTTATTTTCCAAATAAGGAAACCCAGACCCAATGAAACAACTTACCCAAGGTCACCCTCAAATAATAAGAATTCAAGTCCATATCAATTAACTCTCATTCCATTGCTCTTTCTTTCCAAAGCACCACACTCCCTCAGAGGTGAAATCAGGGTGGCCTAATGATAGTTTGGTACACACATACATACATACACATAGTATCAGCTGCCAAGATACATAAACACATTCATATGTCAACTGTCAAGTTTTTGTCAGCAGACAAAATTTCTGCCAATTGGCAAACAGCAACCCAGATCTAAGTATTCCACAGTCATATTATTATCTCATCATTATCAGCTTCATCTTTGGGTTGGAGATAAAAGTTTATGGAGATTGTAATAAAATACATTTCTTTTATGTGTTTTGTCTGGATCATAACGGAATCAACATAACCAGGAGTGGTTGTAAAGCTCCACTGAGATAATGGATGTAAATCCCTTTGCAAACAAGTGTTACATAAATGCCAGCAATCATCATCATCATCATATTATTATTATTATTATTAGTCTACCATCACTAGGCCTTCAGTCTGGTGATCACTTCATTCCCTGAGCCTTCTACTGTACTCCTGCTGAGCTCAGGCATGTACTGATATACTCGTAAATGTTTAAGGTGGGATTGGGGAAGGAAAGGCATGCATGCATATACACCTCTAAGTTTAATCATGGTATTAACATTTTCTTAAATCTAAAAATCAACAAAACATAGCAATGGATATTTCTGTTGTGTAAATGCTCACAATGAAAATTTTAAATTGGGCTTTTACAATTTGGTTAGATCTGGCTGCAGCATACCCCTGAATGCAACAAATTTTATAGAGGTAGCACTCCTGGTATGCATCTTTTCTGCATTTGGAAATGAATGCAAAGCTGTACGTTAAAGATGAAATTATAAGTCAGAGATAATAGGAAAGAAAGGAAATGTTTTTTAGAAATAACAGTAATAGTAATAACTGACATTTATAAAGCACTGAAAGTTTACTTTATATCCATTATTAAATATAATCCTGACAAGCATATGAGTAATAATATAGTAATTTCTCATTTTAGAGGTGAGAAAACCAAAGTCCAGAAAGGTTAAACCTCACAGCTAATAACTGTCAAAGGTTGAATTTGAATACAGGTCTTCCTGATGAGTACCCCTCATACCCTTCTACTAGAAATCATCTCCTCACATGACTTAAAATAAAGAAATCTGGAATTTCACTAAATGGCATGAAGTCTAAGCCCACTTAGAAAACACCTCAGGGAAATCAAGCAAAGACAGCTTAGATACCCTGCAGTCCAAAGCATTAGGAAACAAAGGTTTCTCTTCCTGGGTTTCCTAGTGACTTAGTCAAATATCCTGGGGGGAGCTGTCTTAATTAACCCAGATTTATTACTTAATCATAGGGCAATAGCTCCTAAAATGGGGGGTCTTGACCCCCTCTAGGGTCACAAGAAAGTTCCTAAGGGATCATACATAGGAGCTGTCAGGATGGGATTGAAACAGCTTTTGCGGGGTGGCAACGCAGTTCCAATTCTCTTGCTTCCTGGATCTTAGCAGTCAGAAATAGTGATTGACCCTCTCCCCTAGTGAACTGAACCCTTGACCACTTCAGCCACTGTAACCTCCCTTACCTGCTTCTCCCTCATAGCAACTTACTCTGGTTGGGAGAGGATATTTCCTTTATGCTTTTCAACAGGATGGAATCTTGCCATGTCTTTTTCTTTGGAGGTAGAAGAGGACTAAGAATCTGCATATCATGCAATAAAAAAAAAAAATTTAAGAAATACTGTCTTGTTGAAAGATCATAAGAAATAATCAGCTATTGCTTGAAATTAAGAGGCAGAACAGCAAATAAGAACATGACTAGCTTATTATTTACTATTGGTGTTGCTGATCCCCTAGCTTATCATAACACTCCAAAAAGAAAGAAAGAAAGAAAGAAAGAAAGAAAGAAAGAAAGAAAGAAAGAAAGAAA
>JAQQSV010009025.1:0-13624 GCA_028646515.1 Pseudochirops corinnae | reverse complement strand
AGGGAGGGGGATGAGAGCCCCTAGATTTCGTTCCTCCATCCCAACTTCTGAAAGTCTGGGCATGTAGCTTCAAGAATCCAGGCCATGGGTTGCTAGCCCCAGGAAAAACCGCTGACCCTGCTACGCGCCCTGCATTTCCTCCTACCCAGTTCCGTTGGTCCTCACCTCGGCAGTGAGAGGGCTGCAGAAGCCTCCAGCTGGGTGAGTCTGCTGGGTGGGGCTTCCCAGTCTGCTGCGCTCTGCTCTCAGGTCCGCGCTGGTGCCACTCCTGTGTGCTCTGTTCTCCCTGCTCCGACCTGATTAGGCACTTCTCTGGGCTGGGAATCTGTCACTCTCTGTCTCACAATGGGTTCTGTCACTCTTAAATCCACTCAAATTTACTTTTTAGTTCCCAAGGACGAAATTCTTGGGGAGCTTGTTCAAGTCACTGCTTACTCTCTGCCATCTTAGCTCCGCCTCCTGGAAATTGAGTTTAAATTCCTCCTTTGTTGCTTACCACTTTGTGACCTTAGGCAAGTCACTTCACCCTTTTAAGATGATTTTCTTACATGTAAAATGAGTATGTTGAGCTAGAAGATATCTAAGCTCACTTCTATCTTTAACCCATGGTCCTATAACACAACACAGCTAACCTGATGAAAGAATAAGAAATGGAGCGTGGGATTATTTCCATAAACTTCCAAAAGTGATGAGAGAAAAGCTAACATGAGAAATGAAGGGCAAGAGGAAATACCACTACAAATCTCCAAAGACAATCAGAAAGACTGATGTAAGTAGTAGGTACACTGGAAAAGAGAAGAAATAAATGTCTATGAGTTTAGCAGGAACAACCCTGGAGTGGAAAGCAAATATATAAATGAAGAGATAAAGAAAGGAGTGTTCCAAGGACTACATGAAGAGATTCTATGTATGGAGAGCAGATCTCTGAAATATGGAAGTATAATAGCAGATTTCTCTAAGCTAGAGGTACTCCAGTAGAGCCATAGTTGTGAAGGAATTGTCATGCTATCAGGTTTGACTTAGGAAAAATCCCTCTATAGGCCACCTGATTTAGAGAGAAAGGACATAACTGGTGCTATTTGTTGGAAGAAAGCAAATAATAGGGAATAGTGAAGCCATGTTGAACAACAGCCATGAGAAGAAACACCAGACCTTCCAGAAAAACATGGTAGGAGGACAGTCCAGGAGTAATATCTTTCCTCTCGTTTCATCTATAAATAGTTTTAGGGTGATCTTGAATTTCTTAAGTAATTATTTTTTTAGAAAAATGTCATCTAAATGATGACTGAGAGGGCCTGTGTTAAACAGCAACATGACAAATATTTAAAAATAACATGACATTGGTCACATCTCTTTGATGAGTAAAATATAAAATAATGGTCATAGTAATATGCTCTCTTGGAATCTCCCTTAACACCCAAAATTATGAAATGAATTTAGCCAAGCATTTTAGGATTTGATGTTTTTGCTCCGTTTTCTAAACAAAAAATATCTGTAGGACTTGGGACTGAATTATGGTGGGCTTACTCAAACCCATAGGAAGTTGGAGAGGTGAAGAATATTAGAGGAAGACAGAACTAGGGACTGATGGAGATTGTATCTGGAGCATCAGTCATGGGCAGACCATTTAGAACTATAAACTTAGGATAAAGGCTGTCAGCTTCTGGCCTGACCTTCTCTGTGTGCTAAGGAATGATCACTGCTGAGACATTCTCTCTCCAGTGACTCCCCTTCTACACCTCCCTGTTTGTTGTGTCAAGTAAACCTTTGCACTGTGTTTCCTGGTTACATCTTATACATTCTTTTTTCTTGACTGTCTCTTCACATAAGACATATGAGCATGACCTTAAGCCTATGCATTTCATTGGGTATAATTTATGATCGCGCAGAATATGGTACTATACAAGGTTAGCTTTCTGGGGCATAAATAGCTGGAGCTCTCTTTTTCCAGTGTCAAGTATATTGTCCTTTTCTCCACCCTTTTAATCACTAACATTACCTTTGAGTGATACAGAGTCAATTTTAATGTTATTCTATTTTTAAAAATATTTTATTTAAATTTGTATCTATTTCCAACAAAGCACTAAATCTCAAGTCAGACAGAGCATCTTAAAATGGAGTCTGGGTCTTTCTTTTTTTCTAGAAAGAGCCTGTATTATAAATGGCATATGCAAACCTGATACCTGAGGCTGAGCCCTTCCATTCCACCACTCCCTTGACGCCAATGTCAGGAGCTAAAGAGACAAAGAAAGAAGGATAAAGGAGCTAGAGTTGCAAATCTTGTGGTAGTAGGTAGTGATGGAGATTTCAACTCTACCCAGTTATCATGGAGAGTGGAGAGTGAGGAAAGCATAGATAGCTAGAAACAACAGTAATATCTAGGGGTTAGAATAGTTTAAATCATCAGTGATTATGCCAGTGTTGGGTATAGTCCTGCAACATATTATCAGCATGCTACATGGACAAATGGTGAATACTGGGTTTTTTTACCTGATTTCTCCATAATCTTACAAAATTATTGTTCAATGAAGCCCAACACTGACTTTCCATTAATGTAGTATATTGAGTGTGCAGCTAGATGGTGTACTATATAGAGTGCCAGGAATGGAGTAGGAAAGACTCATCTCCATGAGTTCAAATGTGGCCTCAGACACTTACTAGCTATGTGACCCTGAGCAAGTCACTTAATCTTGTTTGCCTCAGTTTCCTCATCTATAAAATGAGATGGAGAAGGAAATGGCAAACACTCCAGTATTTTTGCCAGGGAAACCCCAAATGGGATCATGAAAAGTTGAACATGACTGAAAAACAACTGAACAACAACAACAAAAATATATTGACAAACTCCTTTATTTAGCCCCCCAAAAAGCAATATAGTTTAGTACTGAGGTATAGTAGCTGATCCTGAATGTAGCCAGAACCAAATTAAAATGTAATGGAAAATATTTAACAAAATAAATAAAAATACAATAAAACAAAGGTAACGTTATATTTTAAAATGAAGTCAATATATTGCCTACAGGGATCCTTATGTATAGATTAGTGACCCCTTTCCTATTTGAGTTTGACACCACAGTGGATAGAGGGTTTCCAACAGAGTCAGGAAGAGCTGGGGTCAAGCCCAGCCTCTGACACACACTTAGCAGAATGACCACAGGCAAGTGATTTAGTCTTTTAGAAACCCTAGGCAACTTTCCAAGACTATAATTTAGAGGAAAGTTATTGATCTGCAGCTATGGACAATTTCCACACTTAAAGAGTTCCCCTTATTGATTAAATCACAAATTTGGACCACACACACACACACACACACACACACACACACACACACACATCCCAATCAATCAGTCCTCATTATTTCAGAATTTAAAGTAATTAATATCCAATGCCCAACACAGTGCCTGGAACTTAATAAATTATTATTGAATTGAACTGAACATATGGAATGCTTATTGAAAAAATGTGCCTAAAGCACTTCAGTCAATAATTCTAATTCTTTTATTAAAGAATATGTGTATTCAGTATATACTGTATTATGATTTATGCATAGATATGTGTGTACTATACAAGTTTACTATGAGATATAATTTTTTTATTAATTATAATCTAATAAGGACAAAGTCATACCTTACTTTGTGGTGTGTATAATGTTTACATTTTAAATAATTTATTTTAAACTATATTATGCGATTTATACTTTCTGCAATTCAGCCAGGATAATTTCCTCTTTATTCTCAATATTCTGTAATTATTTTAGTTTAATGTGTGGACCTAAAATTTCACAATAAAATTTTAGTTCTGACTGTTATGCCCACAAAACCATAGCCATTGTCTCCTCTCATAGACTCAAGCAAATAGTTCAAATTTTATTATTTTAAAGGCATTAGTCACAAATTAGTTTGTATTACAACATTTCAGTGATTCTTGTACCATGTGATTTTTGGTAGGAAACAAAAACTAACCAAGATGAACAAGGCAATTCAATTCAGCACCACAAAACATTTCTTGGGAATTTGGGATACAAAAAGGGAATAAGTCACTGCTATTAGGGAACATATATTGAGTGTGGAGAGAGCTCACATAATACAAATAAGCAAATATTACTGTAGTTAATTGGTAATCCAAGGATGGGAATACTAAAAACTGGAAAGATCAGGAAATGAGATGTCATGCCAGACATCTGAGCTGAGACTTGAAAGTTATTAAGGATTTTCAGAAGTGATCTTGGGGGAGGCTAGGTGGTGCAGTGAATAGAGCACTGGCTCTGGAATCAGGAGGACCTGAGTTCAAATCCAGCCTCAGACATTTAACATTTATTAGCTGTGTGACCTTGGGCAAGTCACTTAACCCCAATTTCCCAGCCATCACCCCTCCAAAAAGCAAAGAAAAAAAAAAAAAGAAGCGATCTTATGAGATGAGGAAGGAGTACATTCCAGGCCTGGAGGTCAACCTGTGTAAAAGATCAGAGAAGGGAATTTTCCTTCATAGAGAGCAGAACCTGGACTTTGTGGCTCACTCCACTTTCCACCTGCATCTCTACTTTGTTTCAGTTCCATATAACAACATGCTCCCATGCCAAGGTTCCATGTGGTGTCCCCAACTTCACCCACATCCAGTTTCCTTTTGTCTGTAGTCTTCCCTATTAGACTGTAAACTCTTTGCGGTTAGGGTTGTCTTTATTTTTCTTATTTGTATCCCCAGAGCTTAGCACAGTCCCACACCAGGTGCATAGCAGGCATGTAACAAATGTTTACTGAATTGTGAAATTCAGTTAGAGATAAAATGCAGAATTTGGGAAATAACTGGAACAAGGAATTTGCTAAAAGGAATATGAAGTAAATACCAGGTAGAGGACTTTTATTTTATCTTAAAGGCAATTCGGGATCCACTCAAGATAGTCAAATAAAAGAGTAACATGATTAGATCTATGCCTTAGGAATATTGATCTTGGGAAAACTACTCTGGCAAATGTGTAGGGGATGGATTGGAAAGAGGAAAGACTGGAAGTGAGGGGACTAATTAGAAGGCTGTTACAATAAGTGTGATTGAGGGCATGGATTAAGGTAGTGTCAATGTGAATAGAAAAACGAGGAAAGATGTGGGATCAATAAATATGACAATCAATTGGATATGGAAAGTAAACTAAGGGGGGAAATCAAAACTTGAGTTAGAGATTTTGAGCTTGAAAGACTGGAAGGATAGTAGTACCTTCAAGAGGAATATAAAAGTTTGATGACAGGGTACATTGACAGGTAGAAATTGAAATTATGATGGGAATTAGGAAGGAAATTCTCAGCAAGTGATGTGGGCAAGGGAGGGATTGGATCTACTAGCAAATATAGAGGCACTGAACCTTATGTGAAAAGTATCAACACTTCAACCCACCAACTCTTGATAGTCTCAGACATCAGGATTTTTGGCACCAAGCCTACATACAGTAATAAGTCTTCAAAACAGACTCAACCAGGAGTTAAGCATACATTCCATGTGCAAGTATCTGCTGACTTTTATCAGCCCCTACCATCTTGAAATACCTTATATCTTTCTCTGCTATTGAAAATCTAATTATCTCGAGATATTTCACCTCTGACCACCACTAATCCTGGATGCATCTTTTCTAACTATTCTCCCTTCTTCCTCCTAGACTCACTCCCTACATACTTATACACTAGACCAGGAAGAAGAGAAAGATTGTTCTTTGCTCCACACTCTTCTTCCATTCCTTCCCTCTTGTCACTATCACTAAACAAATTTGTGCTGTCTTACGGTTCACTCTATCCACCTACTCAGATTCTTCTCATTATGAGCCAAGTCATTTCCCCCCTTCCTCAAGTAGTTCACTAATTCACTTGCAGTCTTTTTCCCTTTCTCAACTCCTACCTAAACATTGCTCCCCCAAACCCAATCCTCTCACCTGAGAACCTGAATGCATTGTTGTTCAGTTGTTTCAGTCATGTCTAACTCTTTGTGACTGACTCCATTTGAGATTTTCTTGGCCAAGATACTGGACTGGTTTGTTATTTCCTTCCCCAGCTCATTTTACAGATGAGGTATCTGAGCCCAATAAAATTAATTCACTTGCCCACAGTCATACAACTGAAAAACTATCTGAGGCCAGATTTGAACTTAGGAAGATGAAGTCTTCCTGACTCCAGAACCAACACTCTATCACTATACTACCTGGCTGCCAAATTTGAATACATGTTTTACTGAAGGAAAAAAAAATGAGGCTATTCAGTAAGCTCTCTCTTTTCTTCCCTTTTCCTTTTCCCACATCACTCACATGCCTTCTGCCAATTTCTCTTCCTTCAGCCCTGCCTCATGAAAAGCAGTGGCCCTTCTCTTTGACAGTGCAATCCCCTCTGTATCCATAAATGATACTAAATACCTGGTCTTTTCCAGCAGATTTCCCCTTCTACCATCTGGATCTCTAACTTATCTTCTATCTCTCTCTCTTGGCTGCTTCACTACTGCCTTTGAATATGTCCCCAATAAACATCTCCTCTATCATCAAAAAACCCTCATCTGTTGCTGCTAGCTATCATCCTCTATATTTTCTCCCTTTTCTAGCTAAACTCCTTGTTTAGGCAAATGCCAATGAACAATGCTTCCACCTCCTTTCCTCTTACTCTCTTCTTAATTTAAGAATTTAATTTCTTAAATTAAGTCTGACTTCTGTCTTCATCATTTGACTAAAACTGCTTTCTCAAAAGTTATCCATTAATCTCTTAATCACCAACTCTGATGGTCTTTGCTCAATCCTCATTCCTCTTTATATTTTTTGCAGCTTTTGACAGTGTCAATCACCTTTTCCTTTCTTTTTTTTGGGGGAGAAAGTTCCCAAGTTTATTGGAAAGAAGGCTAAAGTAAAAATTAAATAGCTCCTCTTGGTGTTTTGAAGTTCATCCCAACTGTGGGCTGAGTAACTTGCAGGTTGGACAAGCTGCCAAAGTCTAGGAGTTTCAACATTTCTTTGATATCAGGGTCCACTTCAATGATTTCCTGATCCAAAGCAGAGACCTCAGGGGAATAGTTATCCCTCCTTTCTTTTTCTTCTTCCTGCAGTTTGATGGAGATACCTCTCACAGGGCCTGCAGTTTGATGGAGATACCTCTCACAGGATCCCCTTCATCAGATGAATAACATATCCTGCAATCTTGTTGCAGAGCTTCTTGCTAGGGATGATGGCAATCTCCTTGCACACATGCTAGTTGGTGTGGAAGTCATTGTCCATGCAGGTGTAGTACTTTTTCGTGATGATTCGCACTGCCTTCTTCATGGTTTTGGTCTGAATGTGACCCATGTTGGCTCTGGAGGGTGAAGGGCAATCACCTTTTTCTTAATGCTTTCTAGGTTTCTTTAACTGCTGGCTCCTGATATTCCTCCTCTATAACTGACTACTCCTGAGTGTCCTTATCTGACTTTTCTCCACATCATGCTTCCTAATCATCAGTTTCCTCCAAGGTTCTCTACCTGGGCATGCTTCTCCTCCCCTTACACTACTTCATTTGGTGATTTCATCTGCTTCTATGGATTTAACTATTATCTCTATGCAGATGATTCTCAGATCTATTTGTTTATCCCTAACCTCTGTCTTGACCTTTTGTCTTAGTATTTCCAACTGGATATTGGAGATCTCAAACTGGATGTCAAGTACACATCTTCAACTTAACACGTCTGAAAAAGAACTCATTTTCCCCCAAACCTTTCCCTTCTTCTTAACTTTCCCATTATTATGCAGGGTACCACCATCATCAGTTATCCAGGTTCCCAACCTAGGTGTCACCCTCTCACATTTCACCAGTTGCCAAGTTCTATCCTTTCTACCTTTGTAACATTTTCTAGCACACAATCCCTTCTCTTCTCTGACATTGACACCACTCTGGTTGAGGCCATAGACTATTAGACGCCTAAACAATTACACTTCTAGACTATTATAATAATCAGGTGATTGATTCGCCCTGCCCTAAGTCTCTCTACTTCATTCCATCCTTTACTTAGCTGTCAAGTTGATCTTCCTAAAGCAAAAATCTGACCACATCACATCTCTATTCAGTAAACTCCTGTGGTTACCTATTGCCTCCAGGATCAAATATAAAATCTTCTGTTTGGCTTTTACAGCCTTTCATAAGCTTGCCCATTCCTATCTTTCTAGTTTTCTCATAACTTAAACCTCCCTATGTATTCTGTCATCCAGTGATACTGGAATTCTTGCTATTCCTTGCACACAACTCTCCACATCCTGACTCCAGGCATTTTCTCTGGCTATTCTCCATGCCTGTAATTCCCTCATGGCTCATTTCTGCCTCCTTGCTTTCATGAATTCTTAGCTAAAGTCCCACTTTATACAAGAAGTCTTTCCCAGTCTTAACCTTCTTAGTGCCTTCCCTCTGTGATTTTTCTCCAACATAGCCTGGATACATTCTGTAACTGTTTGAATGTTGTCTTCCCCATTAAAGTGTAAGTTCCTTAAGAGGAGTGACCATATTTTGTCTTTCTTTGAACTCCCCCTCCCCTGTGCTTAGCACAGTACTTGGTTAGTAGTAGTTTCTAGTAGAAATAGGGGCTTAATTAATGCTAATTGACAGACAGACTGACTGCTCTCATACTTCAATATAATATACATAACATTCCCTCATGTTTAATATATTTTTACACCATAAGTATGCCCTCCCTCACGTTGCTTGTATTTTGAATTCTAGTCCATCTTTTGAAGACTGATTCAAAGGATACCATGAAATTTTGTCCATGATGTTTTCCCTGATCCACTTGGTTGATTATTATCTTCTTTGGACCTCACAAAGAAATGTATTTTGGACTTGGAAGCATTCATTATGTAATATTGTGGAGTTAACTCCATCTATTTCTTATTTCCCGTCCTGATTAAAATTCTATGAGGCCAGGAACTGTCTTATCCAAACTCTGCATCTATGTGTTTTTAAATCTTTGCTAAATTTGAGTTTCTTTTTTTGGGGGGGGTGGGAGGAAGCAGTTAACAATCTTACTTTAATCAAACACATATCATTTACCTAGTTTAGGGGAAAAAATCAACACCCTAAACTTCAGAGAATACAAACAGAATACAAACAGAAGTCACAAGCAGAAGTTACAAGCAGACAGAGAAAGAGATCAGCAGACAGAACTTCCAGCTCTCTGACCATTACATCCATATCTAGTTAGTTACCAGAGAGGGAAACACCAACATCTGGGTTTTCAAAGCTGGGGGGCTCAATGGCTGCCCAGAGTCTCATCCGGCCAAATCACACATCTCTTTCCAAAGTGAGCCCCCCAAATTTGAGTTTCTATTAGGAACTTTTCATGGTTCCCATTCTCTGTTCTCTCTTTTAAATTTATTTGTTACCATTCCAGTATTGCCAAAATATTCATATGTAATTAATGGGAGTATTCTCTCCAAAACATTCTCAATGCATTTTATCTATAAAGAAACTATTGTCTGACCATGGTGAATAATAAAATGCATAATTGGAGAGAACTTCCAAACTAATGAGATCACAGATACGTGTATCTTTTGCATCACATCTCCTAATTTATTGTCTGTATTGCATTGTAGTCTGCTTATGCCTTCCATGTGTCCATTCAGTGCCCTTTGGGTGATCATCCTGTTCAATCTTACAGTTCTTTAATTCCTCATAAATAGTAGATTTCCATGCTTTGTAGTCATTTAATATAACTGAAAAATACTAGTGTTAATCAATCAATCAGCAAACACTTATTAAGTACTTTTATTTGTCAAGCATCAGGATTATATTTCTGGGAGAAGATTGAAAAGTACTCAGTAATTTCACAAGTTAAAAAAATACAATTTACTTTCTTTGCTTCTACTCCTGGTCATTTTTTGCAGGTACTATTCAAGAGTATGTAAACGTACATCTCTCTCTCTCTCTCTCTCTCTCTCTCTCTCTCTTTCTCTCAGTCTAGACATGCTATCTCTCTTCTGTATCTCTATCTATATGATCCATACTATACATCTATACTATCTGTTTCATCTATATCTATCATCTCTTTCTCAGTATCTATCTCTATCACCTCTATAATCTCTATCTGCCTGTCTGTCTCTGTATTCATCTATCAACCAAATATCAACCAAACTATTATCTGTCTCAAGTATCTGTGTGTGTGTGTGTGTATGTGTTGTGTGTCGATAATGATATGTTTATTGGAATCTGGCCCTAAATCAGGGTAATTACAAAGATTCATACTCTCCCTGGATTCAGTTGACTTTTGAGGTCATGAACAGTATGAAATTTTCAGAGATTGTTTGTGAAGCATTCTGAGAGACAGACTTTAAAGGAGGAGGAATAAAGCAGAACTTGAGTGACCAAACTGTCTTCCATCTTAAAGGCTGTTTAGACTTTTGCAGAGTCAAGCATTTACCTTGGAGTTGTATGCTCCACTATTTAAAAACTGAAAGATACCATTGTTGCTGGTGCAACAGTAGCTATCCTGATTTGTAATACAGGTATGGCAAGAAAAGAATTACTATGAACAAAGAGGGTTGACCCTAAGGGACAGTTTGGAAGAGAAGACTCCTGTTGACCTGAAGACAAATCTCTTCTCCTGTTTTTCTGAGTTGAGGAAAAGCCACAAGCTTTAATTGCAATGCTCCTCCAAAGTTTGTGCTTCACTTTGATGTTAATGGAAAAAATCCTATGACCATACCCATCATATGTCTTGAATGTATGATCTTGTATAGTGCCCACTGGAAAGGCATCCAAGTAATGGACTCTCTCAAGGAACTCCCAAACCTAGTAGTGGTGGCAACTATAGCTTTCTAAGATAGTCCAAAGTGATAAATAAGCAGAGAAAAATAATAATCTGAAATGAGTTATATTCTTCTAGATTAAAAACATTATGGTTGAAATCAGGTATTTTTACTTTTGAAAGAGAGGACTGTTCTTTCTCTGAAACTTTTAAAGAGAGCAAACCTGGACTCTCCTCTTCTCTGCTCCCCTATTCATTGCTACATGTACAGCTACTGTAGCACAACAATCCTATTACATATATGCTACATGGTATAAATACCTATCACCCTTGTGGGAGGATCTGTCACATATGCAGCCCAGGGAGTAGTATTTGTGACATACATGTATTTCATCCATATATTGATTTATGTCAATATGCATAATGTATATATGTATGTTTGTATGTATATGTCACAGGTGCTACTGTGTAACATGTTAATATGCATGTATTGTGTAAATATCTGCATAAACAGGGATTGTATGTATATGTGTATGTGTGTATATATGTGTATACACATCATATATGTATATATATATATATATATATATATACACAACACTCATATAGTAAAGTTTTGTAGGTTGTTGATAAAACTGTATATCACACTAAACTTATTTTCTTTCGTTTTTTTTTTCTACGTGAATAGTTATGACATACTCTTTTGTATTACTATGAATTGAATTTAGAAACTTCTGCACTGTTATTGGCTATAAGGCAACAGATATATTTTCATATACAGACAGTAGCATCTAGGAGACCTTACCACATGTAGAGACTCCTTTTAGATTTGGAGTATATGCTGAATCTCCTTCATAAGAGTGAAAGTTAAAAATAACTTTTGGCAAACATGTCTCCTTGTTTTATTCTTCATTCGACATTAGTAATTGAATATCTATTGATCAGGGCTATCTCTGTTATTATATCCTATAAGGGATCTTAAACAATTTTGACATATATAAGGGAAATATTTTGTTGGAGCAGAGACTGCAGAGCATTTTTCTGCCCTTAATGAAATACTTTTTCAAACACAAGAATTAATAAGCTCAGTGGGATCTTGTATCCTTTATACTTTTTCATCAATTGTATGATCATAAAGATTTGGTTTACTGTAGAATACCACTTGTGAAAGTTTCCCTATTCCCCATCTAATAACCTAATAAGGATGTCCTTGATACATGTGTAGATATTCCTCACAAAATATTGTATAGATTGGAAACTAAACATGAAAGGAAAATAAGCTTTTCTTCTTAAGAAGAAGATTTTTTGAGAAGCAGTGCTTTAAAACAGCTAACAAAGTAAGTACAGGTGAGAATCAGATATGTTTTACTCTATTCTATAGCCATCTTCTTGTAGTTATCTTGATCACAAAAGAAGAAATCATGCCCCAAATCCTTTCCTTTTCAGAAATTCTGCCCAGAGTGCTCAATAGTCATATTGGTAATCCAAACCATGTTTTACTCTTCCCTCTAGCCATGTTCTTGTCAACAGTCTTGCCACTATATTCTATCATTCCTCCTTCCCTCAAAAGTCACACTTTCCAGTTCTTCAATCAATTAAATAAATGCATAATTATTACTAGAATAGATATGTCAAGCTATGGCTTCATTCAACAAACCAGTGATTTTTCCAGACCAAAATATTACCCCCCCCTCCCACCCTCATTTTCATCATTGTCTTAAATGTGTCACATGAAGTCAACAAGTTTTTATTAAGTGCATGTGTCAGATTCTGTGCTAAGACCTATGGATACAAAGAAAGTCAAAAACACTCATTTCCTTCAAGGACCTTATAATCAAACAGGGCAGACAACATGGGAAAAAAAAACTATGTACAATTAAGATATATACAGGATAAATTGGGCATGGTCTCAGAAGAAAGGTATTAACATTAAGGAAACCATGGAAGAAGTTTCTTACAAAGTATAGAATTTTAGATGAAACCTGAAGGAAGCCAGGAAAACCAGAAGGCAAACTTGAGAAGGGAGAGAATTTCAAACATGAAAGATAGAGACAGTGAAAATGCAGAGTTAGGAGATGGGGTTTCTTGTGAGAGAAATATCAATGAGATCAGAGTCAATGAATCATTGAGTATGGAGGGGAGTAAGGTATAAGATGACTAGAAGGTTAGAACAGGTCCAAGTTACAAAGATCTTTAAAAGATAAACAGGATTTTGTAGTTGTTTGAGGAAGTAATAGGGACTCACTAGAGCTGAGTGAATACAAGAATAATGTTATACTTGGATTTTAAGAACATTTTGTTTGCTGAGTAGAAGATAAACTAGAGTGGGGAAAAATTTGAGACAGGAAGCTATTGTAATAAACAAGCTGTAAGGTGATAAAGGCCTTCACTATGGTAGTGACCGTGTTAGAAGAAAGGAGACATGTAAGGAATTTTGGGAAGGTAAAATGATAGGAGCTGGCCCCAGATTAGATATAGGGAAGTGGGGAAGATGAGAGAGTAAAGGATAAGACTGAAGCTATAAGTCTCAGTGACTATAAGGGTCATGGACCCTAAAGAATACTAGGGAAGCTGGAAAGGAGGAAGGATTTGTGAGAAGAATAATGAGTTAAATATTGGACATATCAAATTTAAGACGTCTATGGGACATCCAGTATAAGATGTTTAGTAGTTACTGGAGATATGAGACTAGAGGTGAGTAAGAGTTGGATAAAATGATCTGAGAATCATCTGCATAGAGATTCGTAAGAGCTGATAAGATCACCAAACAAAACAGTATAGAGAGAAAGAAAGGATTGTCTAGGATAGAGACTTGGGAGAAAACTATGGTCAGCAAGCACAAACTAGATACAAATTCAGCAAAAGAGACTGAGAAGTGATCAGAATTGTATAAAGGGTTCCA